>PVLD010002102.1:0-176079 GCA_004027595.1 Dinomys branickii
TAACTGTCTGACTAAATTTGCATGTCTGTATATGGGTCCATACATCTACAATTCGAAGATATCAATGGATAAAGCAACAACCACTGTTGAGACCATATCACCTTGTCTATAGATTAGTTGTGATTGTACTATTTTCTATGATAATTGGTGTCTGTCAATATGTTTTTGTACTTTTAAGTTTCTAAAATAAAAAAAAAAATGTGTCCTGAGATCCTAATTGACACTGACAAAAGCTCAGTCCTGCAGGAAACACAGGACCAGAACAGAGGCTTCTTCCTGGAGGACTTCTGTCTTAGTCATTTCCCTGTCACTGGCACACAGTACCTGACACCCACAGCTTACAGAAGGAGAGGTCTAACTTGGCTCACGGTTTCAGAGGGTGCAGTCCATGTCCAGCTGCTCCAAGGTAGAAACATCATGGTGGAAGGGCATGATACAGCAGAAGTGTTCACCCCATGGTAGCCAAGAGGCAGAGGAAGCATGGCAGAGCTGGGGACGACAACACACCCTGCCATGTCACACTGCAGTAACCGCCTCCTACAGCACAGTCAGCCATGGACTCATCCACGGATGAATCCACTGATGTGCACAGCACCCAAGATCCATGTCACTTTACACACATGAGATTTTGGGGGACATTATATCTGAACCCTAACATGACCCCCACCCCAAAAGTCATGGTCCAATCTCCTATGATCTCCCAGGACACCACGTCCTGCTAGAAGCATGGGCTGCATGCTGGTGTGCTCACTAGGGTGTCACTGTGTCCCAAGTCCTTGCCACACTGCCTCTCCAGAAGATCTGTATTCTGTGAGCGCAGGGTTGAAAGTGATGTTCTCCTGTCCATGGGCTTCACACAGTGGATGTTAACATCAGCTGAGTGCAGCCTTGAGAAGCCTTACAAAGCAAGGGCTGGGTCTCGGACTGGATCTCAGCTTTGTCCACCATGTGACATCTATGACTTGGCAGGCACTACCTCAGAGCCTGGGAAACCCTCCTGTCTCTGCAGCCCCCAGACGTCAGATGCTCCCAGATGGATATGCAGGCAAGGATCACACTGTGTGTGGATCCTCACCTCTGTGCACTTCTCGAATGAGAAACTCCTTCCTTAGCCTCTGTGCTCTGAATGAGAGGGACGGGCAGCCTGAAAACAGAAGCCACAGCCATGCCTCACCATAGAGAGAAAGCGTCTGTGTGTGGGTGTGCAGAGTGGGGATGAAATGAACCCCCATCTGCATGCCTGTCCCTGTCTGTCACACTCCTGAGACACACAGAGCAGCCACATGCTGCAGTGTGGGCTTTTTTTTTTTTTCAGCACTGGGATCAAATCCAGGGCCTTCACATTGGCTGCATCCACAATCCATTTTATTGTATTTTGAGAGAGGATCTCACTAAGTCAGTAAGTTGTCGAATTTGAGCTCAAACTTGGGATCCTTTTGCCTCAGCCTCCCAGAGTGCTGGGATGATAGGCACACACTATTGTCCCTGCTTCTTCACAACGTGTGGAAGGGGACCCCTGTGCCCCAGCCACGTTGGGAAGACAAGGGGCTGTGTGGCTGCCCTATGTGGCTGACCAGTGAGTCCTGGACCAGAGATGTGACACCTACAGAATATCCAGCCCCTGCTGAAGGTGACAGGAAGCTGGTTCCTGGGCTATGGTGACAGCAGTAACTTTGCCAGCTGGAGGGAGGCTGTGGGGATGCCTTGTTTGGGGGTGAAGGAAGGCAGGCGCATGACAGCCAGCCCCTCACAGGACAGGCTTGGAGAGCCTGCTCAGACATTCGCTGGGCTGCTGATCTCGTGTGGGGTGGGGACTGCTCTGGTCCCCGGTTCCCTGCTCTGCAGGACGGAATGCAGTGCACGGAGGGGAGTGGCCAGTGCCCAAGCCTGGCCTGAGGCACTGGCTTGGACACATGTCTGCTCCTGGGTGGGCAAGGGGATGGTCCCGACCCTTCTGGGATGGGCTGCTCTGGGCTACAGGATGGTAGGTGACACAAATGAGGGTGGCGCAGGGTTCTGAGGCAGCAGGAGGAGCAAGACCTACTCACTGAGCAAAACAGCCTAACCAGGCAACTTCCAGCTCCTCTCAAGTCACAGCGGCCATGAAGGGAGACGCTTTGAATCCATTCAGGACTTCAAGGCAGCCAGGACTGCACAGCTAAAGACCCTCAGGAAAGAGAACTCCAGAGCTGCTGCAGAAAGCAGCAAGGATGATGGGACAATTATACTCAAAGTAAGGGGGAGGCTTGTGAGGAATTCCTGGCAAAGTGGCTTTCACTGCAACACATTTTAAAAGTTCAAACATTTGCCATGCGTTTCGCATACACTGCGTACTTGGGATTAGCAACAAATTAACTCCAGACTGGCATCTGAGAGTGCGCTGCCTTCATGCACCTGGCCAGGTGAACAGGGGCAGAGAGAGGTCTCTTCCATCCCTGCAGCCATGGTAACAATGCCCAGAGAGGGTGCCTCATGCCCACAGATATCCCTGGTATCCAAAGGCTCAGACTGCAACCTCACAGGACAAGAGGAAGAACTGCCCTGTCCCGCCAGCTTGAGCGGATCCCCACAGAGACCTGGCTGTGTTGGCAGGTCCTGAATTCCCCAAGAGTGGAGGGGAGGTAGAGGGAGAATTCAGGGCCCCTGTGCCAGCCCCAGGGATCTGTCACCTAACCCAGCCCCGCTGACACTGAACAAGAGCAAGCTGGTGCCAGCAGGGGTCAGCTGGGGCGTCAGACTGTTTGCTGTCTGCCAGTGCTATCAGTTTAGCCCTCACTGAGGATGGATTTGATTAAGGCTCAGCTGTAAACACACATTCAAAGGGTGGCTGACATGCTATGTCCCATCAGCACTGAATGACACAATTTCTTTGCTACATCATTACCAAAAAGGCTATAAATCTGGACAGCAAAGTCCTGGGCAATCATCAAAACTGCTATTTAGATGCTGCTGGATTGTCCCAGTACTCTGGGAGGCTGAGGCAGGAGAATCAGAAGTTTAAGCACAGCCCAAACCACTTGGCGATTGAAGGTTTCCCAAGCAATGACCACAGCCTTGGCACGAATTGATCTGACACTCGCAGTCACCCAGTAAGCTGGGGTTTCCCGTCCTAACAACCGACAGGAGGATGGTTTGAGAAGTCACATCTGTCCTTCTGCACCCCATGATGGGCTCTGCGGGCTGCCCTCCTTTCTGGGGACTCACAGAGGCCAAGCCCAGACCAACTGCCACATGGGGCTCCCTCTTCCTGCTCTGCAGCCAGTAATCACGGGGACGGCTCTGATCTCTGACGTTTGCGTTTTGTGCTACTTGTAAACATCATCCTCGTTATTCTCAGGCAGCATGCTGGAACACTGCATTCAGCCCTTTGAGCATCGGCGCCAGAACAAGCCTCACAAGTCTGGTATTAGACAGCAAGGTGGTTTCCAGGGTTCTGATGCTACGATCTGTGTGGTGAGCAGTCAGGCTGCCCGTGCAGGGTCTCAGTGCTGCCCCCCAAAGCTGTGTGACTTCAGGCTGGTTGCTCACCCTCTCTCTGTGCCTTCTCATTACAGCAGAGACACTGAGAGGGCTGCTCTGCTGACTTCCCAATTCAAACAGTAGCCTTGCTAGTGATTGATGGCGTTTGGGACATGCTACTCCCAAATACGTTATGCTGGCTCATACCTGTAATTCCAGCACTCTAGGAGCCTGAGGCAGGAGGATCTCAAGTTAGCAAGTTAGTGAGATCCTGTCTTAAAATAAAAAATAAGTAAAAAGGGTTGGGGATACAGCTCTGTGAAAGGCCCTGGGGTTGACTCCCCAGTGCTGGAAAAAAAAAAAAAAAAAACTTTGTGTCCAGTAAAGGTCAAACACATTCCTTCCCCGGGCTCCCAGAGGGCGAGAGTTCCCGCTGTCCCCTGCCCTGCTTGGGCAGGCCCCTTGGTCTGTGGCACCATGCAAGCTCTGAGCAGCACCTTGCCCTGCCCCCAGGCGTCTGCAGCCCTGCAACGGTGGCTGCTCTCCTGCCCTTCCCAGGGCTCCCTGCTCCATGCCCGGGGCAAGGCTGGCTTCCCTGCGAGTCTGCTTGCTGCATCTGCCAAGATGCAGTGACTCACATGGCCGTGCAAGGACATCCCGCGGGTCTGGTGCATCACAGTGGCCACCCATGAAGGACAACCTGTTAGGTCACTAATTCTCAGAGCACATCCTGGACTGCTGAGCAGGGCCCAGCAGGACGCCTTCCCTCTCTGGGAAGTCAGATTCCTGGAGACACCAAAGCAGCCCTCATTCCCGCGCACCCTTGCCTGCCCTCTCCTGCTGGCCTGGCCGAGGTTCTCTCTTCCCTGGTGGCTTGGACTCGATGACTCGCCATCCGGGCCTGGCCTCGGTGCTTCTGCCCTTCTGCTCCCATTCCCTGCACTACCCTCCTGCCACTCCTTGGTCTCCCTGCATGGACGCTTCTTAAGTCCCAGTGGTGACTTGAAGTGGCCTCCTCTGCCTGCAGTGTGGCATCCTGTAAAGTAAGCCTGGCCTGTGCCCTGCTCTGCTCTCTCGGTCCTTTGGAAGCAAGGTCAGCAATCGTTACCCAGTCTGCCTGGTATAAATATGAGGGTCCTGGTAGGGGGCAGCGGTGGGGTTGCTTCTCATCTTGTGTGTCTGTGGTGCTGAGCACAGGGACCCCAGGCCCATGTCCATGGTTGCGGGCTGGAAACTGAGACTTCTCCTCTCGCTTAAAGAAGGGACCTGGGCGCGGAGCTCCACTTGTACCTCATCATTCAAGGCCCCGTCAGGTTCCCAGGTGTAATAACAAAACACCACAAACCAGGTGGCTTCAAACAACACAAGTATGTCCAGCTCTGGAGGCTGGGTATCTGAAGTCCAGGAACTGATAGCCAGGTATGGTGGCATGTACCTGTCATCCCAGCACCTGAGAGGCTGAGTCAGGAGAATCGCGGCAAGTTCGAGGCCAGCCTGGGCTACATAGTGAGTTTAAAGCCAGCCTGCCCTGCATAGTGAGACCTTGTCAAGGGTGCTAGCCAGCAGCAAGCACTGCCAGCTCTTGTATGAGGAAGTGTTTCCTGTCTCTCACACGCCAAGCTGACTTCATCGGGGCCATGTTAGGGAAGGTAACTAATTCACTAAGTCCAGACAAGGTGATGTCTACTTGTAATTCCAGCACTCTGGGAGGCTGAGACAGGAAGACCACAAGTTTGAGCCCAGTCTGGGCAACTGGAGTAACTCAGTGAGACCCTGTTTCAAAATAAAAAATAAGAAAAGGGCTGGGGATACATCTCAGTGCAAAGGTCATGGGTTCAATCCCTTGTTCCACCAAAAAAATAATAACAATAAACTAAGGACCAGCTTCATTTTTCCCAGGGCACTGCGAGAGGACCTTTCTTTTGGCAGTTGCCGTAAGGACTTTAAACACTCACCAGCTGGGCATGGTGGCACATACTTGTAACTATAGCATTCAGGAGGCTGAGGCAGGAAGATCACAGAGAGTTTGAGGTCAGCCTGGGCTATATAGCGAGATCCTATCCAAAAAAACCTTAATTAATTAAAAATTAACTGCTCCTCAGCCCAGGTGTCTCAGGACCTCCAATCCCTGACTATCCCCTCCCTGGGATGAGCTCCGGGATCTGCTCTGTGAGTCATTCCCGCCCCGGCTCCTGCTCACATTTAGTTGTGAACTTAATGAGCAAAAGCAGCTGGGATCTGGCTGTTCCAAAAATAAAACGGCGCCTCAGCTCCTCTTCTTCTTCCTTGCGATTCCAAGGCTTTGAAGTCCCGCGACTTCCCCCGAGGAGCATGGGATTGTAAGAGAGATTTGCGATTTTAACTTTGATATCGCTTTTATATCAAACTACAAAGGAAAGAACAAGAACAAACAACAAGATCAAGGGAAATGGGGGAGTTACAAAGAGGGGGCATAGTGCTGCTTTATCGTTTTGTTTGTAGACTCTTTGGATTTTCTGTTTGTTTGTTTTGAGACGAGATCTTGCTATGTAGCCCAGGCTGGCCTTGGATTCTCTGTGACTGTCCCACTTCAGCCTCACCAGTGCTGGGATGTGACAGGCATGTGACACCATGCCCAGCTGTTTACAGACTCTTTGGAAAGACAGGGATGACCCAGAAGAGATGGACTTGGCCTGTCACTTGGGGACAGTGAGGTGCACACTGTGATGGGGACCTGGACAATCACCATGAGGAAGGAGGCCAGGAGCTGCTCCTGGGAGCCCCAGGCTGCCCAGCTTGGTCTGGTGCGAAAGTCAGCTTGAGCCGTTCCGCTGGAGCCAAGTCCCGGCCTTTGTCCTCGCACATGGCCGCTGGTTGCTCTCAGAGTCACAATCCCCAGAGATTCCTAGGATTAAGGGGTTTTGACACAGTGTTCGATCTCGCATGGATTCCACATCATTCTTAGATCTTCCTCCATTTCTGTGTAGAGAAAGAAACATCCCTCTCAGGATGACGTGGATATCCCAGTTCTGGCAGAGCTCGTCACAGATCCTGAAGGGCCGCAGAGAAATCATAGGGGGTGGAAACCTGGAGTCCTTTCTTCTATCATCTACCTCCGTCCACAAAGGAAAAAATGCACAAATATTCAAAGAATATCTTAAGATATATATACATATATATATATATATATATATATATATATACGTAATATTATAAGAAAGACAGAAAAGACAAAATTAGCAAGGAGAAAGTAAGCGGAAGCCACACATGCTAATGTCATGCAAAATCCAGCCTCCATCCTGGGTTCCTGCCCGGGATAGGCAATGCCCCGTCTCCAGCTCCCTAGCAGCCAATGGGAATGGGGGACGTGGTCGCGTGACTGGTGCCGTTGACTCCCAGCGTCGAAAGGTAAAAATAAACCTGTTGCCAAGGAAAAGCGTGACTGTGATTGATTCTGAAGCCAGGGAGAATTTTCCTGGATTTTTGTGGAAGATGAGGCTGGAGGTTTAGCTGGGAACAGGGCTCAGGGGCTGGGGGCCCCTTGGCTAGAGACGCTACTCCTCCTAGGGGGTGCGGCTGCCTGGAAAGTCTAGGATTGGAACCCATCAAAAAAGGGCATAAGACAGACAGGCAGGCAGATAGACAGACAGACTCTGCTCCAGTGAGCTCCTCCAGAGGGGAGAGACAGGTGGTAGACGCATAATTAAAGTACCAAGTATAGAGAGGTTTTCCCACGCGGTGACATGCACCAGGGAGGGTGGGAGAGCTGTTAGGCAGAAAATTGGCCAAGAGAGGCGACGCAGGCCTGTGGTCCCGTGCTCTGGGAGGCTGAGGCAGGAGAAAAAAAAGTTCAAGCCTAGACTGGACAACTTAGTGATTCAGTGAACCCATGTCTCAAAAAAAACTAAAAAAGACTGGAGGTGTAGTTTAGTGTGAAGGCCTTGGATTGACTTCCCAGTACCAGGACAGATAGATAGATAGATAGACAGACAGACAGACAGACAGACAGATGGGAGGGTGGGTGGATGGATAGATTGGTAAGTAGTTGGATGGGTAAATGGATAGATACATAGATACATAGATAGTTGGATGGGTGGGGGAATGGATGGATAGACAGCTAGCTAGATAAATAGCTAGATAGACGGATGGGCGGATGGATGGACAGACAGGTCACAGGAGGTCCCAGGACAGAGGTGATGTTTAAGCAAAGACCTAACGGAGGCATGGGCACTGCCCAGCAGATGCCTGAGGTGTGTGTACTGCTCCAGAGACCAGGCTGTGGCTCTAATCACACAAGGTATGGCCAACGCAGTTTGAGAAAGGCCTTCTAAAAATGGATCTCCCTTGGCGGAGGTGTGGTGCGGGTGGGACACACGCCTCTGAGCCTGAGAGACAGCAGCACACTGCAGCTCAGGTAGCAGCCAGGGGCCCGGTGGA
This sequence comes from Dinomys branickii, assembly GCA_004027595.1. Lineage (NCBI taxonomy): Eukaryota > Metazoa > Chordata > Mammalia > Rodentia > Dinomyidae > Dinomys > Dinomys branickii. Next base: position 7,876 of record PVLD010002102.1, read on the forward strand.
GCCAGCTGGCCCCACGGTGACGGTGAGCCTGCGAGGCAAGGGCACAGGCAGGATGCCCCTCTCACCACCACAGCTACGCTCCTCTGCGGCCTCTGCTGCAAGCTGAGACTCAGGTCTCGCTGAACATCCTGGGTGAGCAGAAGCACCCAGAACTCCCAGAATCTAGTGCCACGCAGAGCCCCGAAGGCGCCTTTGCCCTCACCCACTGTGTGTGCCCAGCAGGCCGAGAAGGAAGAAGCCTCTTGTCCCCATCCCCGCTGCTCCGCACGCTGTCCTAGCCGAGGGTTCCTGTCCACCCGCTCCCTGGTCAAGGGTATCTGCCAGATGTGCCGCAATTGCCTAAATAGTCGCCCAAGCCACCCTGGTGTTGCACACCTGGGACCCCAGCACTCTGGGATTTGGAGTTCAGTCTGGACAATTTAGAAACTTAGCAAGATTCAGTCTCAAAATACAAAAATAAAGAGAGACTGGAGGTCAGTGCAAAGACCCTGGATTTAATCCCCAGTACTGGAAAAAGGAAAAAAAAAAATCCAATTAGCCACACTCAGTTCATCCAGGGGACATGTTTGTGGCCGGCCTGGTGGAGCTTCGCCCTTCTCAAAGATCACTGGCTCTGTTGGCTTTTTACTTTAGCTTGAAAAGATGTTTTTATTTTTCTCTGATTATGTAAGTGGTGAGCAGCAATGTGCAGAGAGGAAATCTCTGCTCCGGGAGGACGCAAATGTTCCAGAGCCCAAAATAGATGTATGAAGCCAGTGAATTCAGGAAACTCAGATAAAACAGGGGTAGGGGGATTGCACACTGCTGACAATCCTGTGAGCCCCACTCAAGAGAGACCAAAGAACTGGGTGTGATGGTATATGCCTGTCATCTGAGCACTCTAGAAGGCTGAGGCAGGAGGATCTCAAGTTCAAGCCCAGCCTGGGCAACTGAGTGGCTTAGCAAGACCCTGTCTCAAAATAAAAATTAAAGAGGACAGGTGTGTCACCGAGTGTAAAGATTCCAAATTGAGTACCTAACCAGAGAAGCACATGGCCACCAGGCTGCTCAGCACACTGGCAGGAAGAACCCTTGATGTCTGAGAAGGGATTCATGCCTGGAAGGAGAGAGGCTGTCAGGAAGGAGTATGTGGCACTTGCTGCCTTAAGCACAAGTAACTGGGTCCCTCTGTAGGTGTCTCCCTGTCTCTTTCCATTGGTGTCCCCTCGCCAGCTCATGGACTGCTCTCTGTGTCTCTCCTCATTGTCAGTGTAGGTGGGGCACCCTCTCTCTTATAACCCAAATGCTCTCCTGACAAAAATCTACCCTCAAGTGTTATCTTAAGTATGAAAGCCTGCCAGTGACCTCTTTCTTTTTAAAATTTATCAGTTCTTTTCTTTCTTCACATTTGTAAAATAAAGTGTGCTGCTCCAAGTTGACCAGTAGAATAAGCAAGAAGAAGCTTCCAGAATATTCTAGAAAACCTTGGCTCATGGAACTCAGGAAATAGAAAAGAAGGAACCCTAACATTTAGAGAGAGGGAAAGATAGAACTGAAGTAGCCTGGAGACTTGTGTCCTAAAAGGTCCCAAGAGCCCATACAGTGGCCAATCCCAAGGTGATCCCTCAGAAGAGCCTCTGTGGGGACAGAGGATCTCTCTGTGCAAGAGCAGGGCCTGTGCCTTCAATGTACACCACAGCTCTGCATGAGCCAGGGTGGATTGTCAACTTGATGGGCTTGGGAACCACCCTGTAGATTAAAGTGAGTAACGCTCACTTCTGGGTGTATCCTGGGTGGTCATGGAGGGTGACCTTGGGGTCCACATCTGGTCCCTCCTATGCTCTCTGGCTCTGTCCCCTGCTCTGCTTCCCGGCCACCATGAGCTAAGCAGCTTTGCTCCCCCACACCCTTCTACCACGATGTTCCTGCTTTGGAGCAGCTGACTGTGGACTGAATCCCCTAAAACTGTGAGCCAGATCCACCTCTCCTCCTTTAAAATGTGGGTGCTGGGTATAGGGTCCCAGAGGTGGGAAAGCTGACTGATACCATGCTCCGGAAGTGGAGAGGCGTAAGGCTGACCCTGTGGTCTTGGCAGGCCTGCCCCCGTGCTGCCTCTGTGGGCCCATCCACAAACTGAGCCTGATCCAGCTCACACCCTGCTTGGCCATCACACTCCAGCTTATCTGGGGCTGAGAGGAGAAAGGGACCAGGGTCTGGGGAGGTGGCCTTTCGCATGAGGGTGGCCTGAAGGGAGCCCCATCTGCCTATTAATGTCAGGGGATCCAAGGAGCCCCCCACTTTGTCTTAGTGGGCTCTCTTATTGAGCATCCTGTGGTTCTCAAGGACACTGTGCCCCAATGCCTGTGCACACTCAGAGATGGCCCCAAAGCTGCCCGTCCTCCAGAGAGCATCTGGGCTTTGTTTCATTTTCTTTGTTTGCTTTCAAACAACAGAGCAAGCGGCAGATGCAGTGGGCAGACAATGCCTCCTTTACACTTCACAATAGCAACAGCTGCAGATGCTGCAGGCCCAGCAAATCCCTGTCTCCTCGCTGTCTGCAGGGCAGACCTTGCGCAGCCACAGACTCGGGGCTGCCGTTCTCCCACCCACCCGCCCGCCCAGGGATCTGAGGAAACCAGAAGTACCCGGCTCAGGCCCACTTACCTGAACCATTGCTCCAGAGCCACCTTGCTTTTCCCTATGGACAACTGTGAAAAGAACAAATGGTCTCCAGTATCCTCTGATCACTAGTGTTACCAGTAAAATCTTCTGAGTATGCTATGGAGTACTAATTTATGCTCTGTGCAAAAATATCAACTGAAGCTGAAAGAGATAAAAATAAAAGGAATGTACTGTTCTGCACAATGTGTCCCCAAGCTCATGTGCTGCTAGGAACCTCAGAATGTGGCCTTATTTGGAAACAGTCTTCACAGGTGTAATTAAGTGAAATGAAGTCACACTGGGGTGAGGTGGGCCCACCTGACTGGCGTCTTCAGTTACACTGTCCTGGCTGACTCAGTGTTCTGAATGGATTCAAAATGTTTCCCTTTCATGGTCACTCTGATGTTAGGGAGGGTCCAGAAGTCACACGGTGCCAGATCAGGTGACTAAGCTGATGAGAACACAGCATTATATATTCATGAGCCTGCCTTTCTGCTGGGTGGTGCTGGGCAGCAGCAGTCACTGTATTTTGATCACCACTTGATAAAGACCCTCAGGAAAGAGGACTCCAGAGCTGCTGCAGAAGTGGGAAGGATGACGGGATCAGTCTGTCTGAAGCAAAAGGAGGATTTTGAGAGGATTCATGGCAATGTGTCTTTTATTGTAATAGATGTTTTAAAATTTTAAACATTTAACATAAAGTTCAAGCACCCCTGTATGTAAGGAGAAAGGACACAGAGACTGCAACACACAGGAAAGACACCATGTGACCACAGAGACAGAGATGAGAGCAAGGTGTCTACAAGCCAGGAGTGAAGCAGCAATGCCGGCAGCACCAGGAGCTGGAGAGAAAGAAGGCTCCTCCCCTAGGGAGTTTGGGGCGAGTAGGTGTGGTTCGGCCTTGGACCTTCCCGCTGGGCACAGTAGTACTCATCTGTGATCCCAGCACTCTGGGAGGCTGAGGAAGAAGATCACAGTGTTCCGTGATCCTTGAGGCAAGAGCCCTCTGGGACTTGAAAGTAAGCCAAAGACCACTATCTGGCTAAGCTGCATTTTTCTTGCTGCTGGCTCTGGGATGGTAAGTTTTGTAGCTCTCTAACTATGAGAATCAACAGTGTTTTTCAGTCCCATTCTTGAACAGTGTTAGAAATATACTAGTGTTAGAAATATAGGATTAAAATTTTTATTACATTTAAAGTAGCCTCTACAGGGGCCCAAGGATTCAGGTTGGAAAGAGAGCTGATGGCGATCCCCCAGCTCACACCCATCTTTGTTTGGTTTCTCTGAACCAGGACCATGTGGCTTCTGCTCCCTCCAGAAGAGCGATCCTACTCTCGTGCCTGTGTCCCAGATGCACAGAGCTGGGGGTCCTTGAGATCACCCATCTGTGTCCCTTGGAATGGAGAAAACATTGTGGCCACCAGCTGGTGCTGAGTGACAACCCAGTGCCAGGCAAGAAGTGGCAGCAGAGCCCAGGAGGCAGGGACAGTGCTGGCTGACTGCCAGACAGTCGGGGACAGTCCCCAGCCCTGCTGCAGGGCAGGACCCAGAGCCCAGTGCTGGTACCCTGGCCTCTGTTTAAGGGAGTTCTGTGTGCTCTGTCCCTAGAAGATCTGGGGTGGGTGCTGAGCTGCACCCTAAACCTTACATCCTCTCAGGGGTATTGCTGGAGCCTCTATGTTTGGAGCTTTTGTTCATTCCTGAGACAATAGACCACAAAGCTTACACCAGTAAATTTGCCCTTTTGTTGGAAAAATAATGATTTGGAAAAAAAAAAAAAAAACTCCTGAAGTCAATAAAGACTGAAATCACCGCACCTATTTTATCATGGAGCCATCCTCTCCCCCGGTACCCACAGAAAACAAAAAACAAAGTCCTAAATAGGTTTGCCATATTTTATCCATAATTGGGTCTTGACTTTAAAAGAATATCACTGACATCATTCCACTGAGAAAGCACAAGTTTTACCAGTAGAAAAAGAAGCAGATCATGGAAAGAGGTTTCCAGAGGCAAAACTGAGGCGTCTGGCTGCAGTCAGAAGGAGGTTGACCAGATGTCCCTGTTGGAAGAGTCCTATTTTGCATGACACTGTGTCCTTTGTTTAGGGACTCCCAAGGCCTGGCCTCAAGTTCAAATTCTGGGTCAGCCCCAGCTCAGGTTCCCAAGCCCACACTGCAACCCACAGGAAGGCTGGCAGGAAGACACCCCAGGTCTCTCCAGGATGAGTTCCAGGGCCTGGGGACGCTGCACCCAGGGTCTCCAATGCCTGCTTCTTCCTCCCAGGAGCCTAGGGGCAGAGCCCAGCCCCCAGGAGGTTTCTTTGGAGGGCCCTGGGGAGGCCCAGTGACCTGCATCAAGGACAGGGTCTGTGCACTTTACATGGAGGAGCCCTGCTGGCTTTAACGAGATGTGGAGACGCGTTCCCATGTGGATGTCATGTCCAGACTCTGACCTTTGCTCGTGGATGGACTGAGATTTCAGCTGCTGTCTTAGGGCCTCAGTTTCCTCCCATTTCAATGGGGCTCTAATGGGAGAATTAGATGCAGGGGCATCACCCAGAGCAGGGACAGCTCTGGGTGGACACTTGGTGATAGGAAGTATCACGTGAACCTGCACTCGGGGCCAGGATCCCTGTCTGCATCCCCCAGAGCAGGGATGCTGTATGTCCTTTGGTACCCAGAATTCTCGGATTCTGATCTTCTAGAGGCTGACACATGGCATATCTGTTTGCCCTGTGGGCCTCTGTGCAGAACTTCAAAACAGACTCAATAGACTCCTGATACTCCTGTAGAGGTTCCTGTCCCCAAACCTTTCCTCTACCCCTGACAAGCAGGACTCATTTCCTGAAAGCCACCAGCTGCCAAAATGGCTGCTGGGGATTTGTCATCACAGAGTGGGCCAGAGTAGGAGTTCTAGGGCCTGTTGGTGGCAGGTAGACCCAGGATGGGCGCCAGGGGCAGCCAGTGGCCTTGTCAGAGCCATGACCTCCAAGCAGAAGGGTCTCTAGCATGCTTCTAGGCTAGGATCACCAGCAAGGCTTCAGAGCCAGCCTCTACCAGGGCCCCACACTCTGGTGGTGAGGTTGGGCCCACCTGTGGTCTGGGCGGCCTATTTGCCTAAATAAGGACCTCACTGATTGAAAACGGCCCTTCTGGTTGCCACAGATCCTTCTGGGTTTGAGAAGTCGCTTAACAGCTCTTGTGTCTCCCGGAGCAGCTTCTCAGTCGGTTTACTTTTTATTCTTTTGGCTCTCTCCGAGCCACTCAGGGTCGTGACGTCAGCGAGCTCCCATGCAGGCAGGGAGGCTGCAGGAAGAAAGGAAGCCACGAGCTGGTTTTGTGAGCATGAGTTGAGCCTGTCGGCTCTGACCTTTCCATCGCTGCTCCGTGCGATTCAACAAAAGCACTGACATTTTCAGAGACGGGGATCCAGCCCACGTCTTTATCCTGCAGGCCAAGCCCTTTTCAGACCCTTCCTGCTGCAGAGCCAGCCAAAAAAGTAGCCCTGCAGCTCTGCTACTCCGCCAGGGGCTTTGCCCTCCAAAGGGCAGCACCGCGGGCGTCTCGGACCCAGGGCACAGGTGGAAGCCCACTCCGGAGCGCCTATTTTTAGCCCAGTCGATTTCAACGGAAGTGATAACTTCAAGGTAACTGGCAAGAGAAAATGCATCTGTTCACACAGTAATGGTTTTGCCCAAAAAAGGAAGGAACATCTCGAATGTGTCCAGGGGCTGAGTGAAAGGAAAAATCCAAACGGGAGACTCAGAGAAGACGCCGGAAAGGTACCTGTTATGGATATTAGTGAGCCAGGCGTGGTGGTGCACACCCGCCATCCTAATATACTAGAAGGCTGAGGCAGGAAGAAGGCAAGTTCAAACTCAGGCTGGTGACTTAGTGATTTAGCGAGACCTTATCTCAAAACAAAAAATAAAAGGGCTGGGAGTGTAGCTCAGGGTGAAGGTCCTGGGCTCAATCCCCAGGAAAAAGAAGAGACAGAGAAGAAAAGGGAAAAGAAGATGAAGAGGAAGAAGAGGACGAAGAAGAGGAGTAGCTGTTACTGGCCACAGTGATTAAAATAACAAGAATGGTGTCCAACACTGAGCAGCCAGCCACGGGTAGACCCTTATGGATGGACATTTTGTGTAAGTAGAAATTGGTGGTTCTGACAGAGTCCTTTTCCATAGTTACTACCAGGCCATCATGGTTAAAAATTCTTCTTCATAAACGCCCAGCTTTGCTTACCTCATTCATTCATTTATTCTTTTTTTTTTTTTTTTTGAGGCAAGGTCTTGCCATATAGCCCAGGCTGGCCTCAGACTCATAGGGATCCCCCTGCCTCAGCCTCCTGAATGCTGGGATGACAGGTATGCACCATCACGCCCAGCCCATTTCCCCCTTTGTGGGACACTGGTTGCCTTAGGAACTCCATTTTGATTCTGATGCCATTCAGATTTCTCTCACAGGCCTCGGAGATGACCGAGGAGGTGTGCCCTTCCTGGCTGGCATGGAGGAACTGGGACCACCGTGAAGGTGCTGCCATGAGTGCCGAAGAGTATCAGCCCCTTTCCTGTGTCCCCAGGGCCCATCCCAAGCTGCAGGAGGGGACTGGCAGCACCCAGCTGATGGAGGGGGCAGGCTTCCTTCTGGACTCTGCAGAAGACACTAAGTTTTTGTTTTCATTTTTTCTCAGTGAGACAAAATGTCACACAGGGCTCTCACTAGAACCCAGCACCCATGACTCAAGTCCCGTGAAGCTGAGATGTGGCCAGAATATTTGCTAGGAGTCACACAGCGCTGACTCACCATCCCCATCCAGAAAGCAACCTTTCAAGGGTCCCAGCCAGGGGCAGGTAAGGGGACAGTGCCACGAGTCTGGGCTCAGGCACAGCACTGCTAAGAGAGGACAATGGGGTGGGAAGGTGAGTCTGCAGGGCATGGGCTGTGCGATCCATCCCAGTCTGCTACGTGAGCTTTGCCTTCTGGAGGAAACAGGTGCTCTTGGGCCTGTTATCCCAGGGCTCAGGAGGCTGAGGCAAGAGGATTGCCAGGTTGGAGCCCAGCCTGGGCAACTTTGCAAAGCCCTATCTTAAAATAAAAAGGGCTGTGGGTGCAGTGCAAAGGCCCAGGTTCCATACCCAGTGCTATGGGGAAAAGAAAAAAGTCTACCCATAGCAGATTCTATTTCAAAGTGACCAGTGCTTTAATGCTAAGAAAAAACAAACATGAAAACCCCTAGTTCTCAAAAGATAAAAGTCCCAAGTTCATGACAAAATGTTGAGTGTCCACACACTGTCCCTCTGCCAGCTTCTGGCTTTGAGGCCAACCTTTCATTATGTGGTTGTCAGGTTAACATTTTTTTTCATATTTTTCTTTTTCATTTTCTTTCCTTTTTATTTTTCCAGCACTGGGGAATCAAACCCAGGACTTCACACTGTGCTACATCCTTTCCCTTTTTAGTTTTTATTTTGAGGCAGGGTCTGGGTAAGTTGTTAAATTGCCCAGGCTGGGCTCATCCTCCTGCCTCAGCCTCCCAGAGTGCTGGAATGATAGATGTATGCTGTGGGACTTTATTCACTCTGTGTCTTTTAAACTTTGCCTCAAATTCTTCAAACTGTTGACTTGATTAAAGATGGAGATTATAGAATACCTATTAGTTTAAAAGGCACAAATGTCCATGGAAATACATTTTCTTTTTTTTGCTTTTTGTGACAGGGTCTCACTATATAGCCTAGACTGCCCTCAAACTCACAGCAATCCTCCTGCTTCAGCCTCCTACGTGTTTGGATTACAGGTGTGTGCCACCACACCCAGCAGAAATAAATTTTCAAGCAACACATAATAGTCCACATTTCAGTCCAAGCCACTTGGCTATTTTCATTTTAGGGTGTCAGACCTTGCCGTTATTAATTTGAAGCAATATTTATTGACTCTTATTCATGAAAACTAAAAAATGTAGCTCATCTTTCATAGCCTCTGCCTCTTTCCCAAACCCTTCCTTCCTTCCTTCCTTCCTCCCTTCCTTTCTTTCTCTCTTCTCAGTACTGGGGATTGAACCCAGGGCCTTCGCACTGAGCTATACCCCAGTTCTTTTTTATTTTGAGACAGAGCCTTGCTAAGTCTCGAGGTCACCTAGGCTGGGCTTGAATGGATGATCCTCCTGCTTCAGCCTCCCAGAGTACTGAAATTACAGGTACGCACCATGGCACCCAGCTCCAGCTTCTTGCAATTTTTAAATGATATTTACAGCTCTCCTATGGCTGCCTAAGGACCCAGCAGTTTTCTACATGCATTTAAATCCCATATATAAATTTGTATCCTTTGACCCATCAATGACCAGATGTCTGCTTCCCCCACTGTGTGAGACGGAGGGTTAGTGTGCTCTGCTTCCTTCCCGCAGCCCAGGCTTTCACTGCATCCGCATTTAGATTCCCACCCCCAACGCAGGTGCTCTGCTTTATACTTCTAATTTAAAAGTGCGTTTTTCCAACGTGCCAACTACTGAACACAGATAAATAACTCTCATAATGGAATCGCGGTACAGCTTGTTTTCGGCACAGGACCGGGTCACAGAGAGGGGCCAAAGCCCCGCGCAGCCAGATCTGGACGCTGGAGAAGCACCTGATGGCTTCTCTGTCGCCCCATTTCCAGCCGCTCAGAGTCTTGCATGGTCCTTGCTGCCCGCAGTCGGCCTGCAGCCATCCTTACGTCCCAGGTTTGTGCCCCACCCCACACTCCTGATCGTGGGGGACCCTGTGACCACAGGAGACCGGCCACCTTGTTGTTTTTGGAATTTTGGAATTTTTGTGGCAACTGTGCATTGAGCCAATCTGTTAGTGCTGATTTTCCAACAGCAGGTACTCCCTCCCTGTCTGAACTGTGTTTGGCATATTTTAATTAAGGGATATTCTTTTACTTTTTTATTTTCGTTTTTTGAGACAAGGTCTCACTATGTAGTCCAGACTGACCTTGAACTGACTATGTAGTGCAGGCTGGCCTTGAGTTCCTGGCAATCCTCCTGCCTCAGCCTCCTGGGTCCTGAGATGACAGGTGTGTGCACCATGCCCAGCTTTTAGACATAATGCTATTTATTGTACATTTGTAAACTACAGTCTAGTATAAATGGTACTTTGAGAGGCACTGCAGAACCAAAAGCTTTGTGTGGCTTGCTTTTGTAATATTCATCCAGCCTCCACCCCAGGCCTCTGAGGAGGGGTTCTACAACACACTCACTTGACATTACATTGCTTCCCACCACAGCAAGAGCCCCCCCCCCATGCATAAGGGTTTCCATGCACTGGACTTCAGTGTAATGTAATGTAGTGGGATGTGCTCTGCTCTGTGTTGTGCTCTGTTCTATTCTGTTTGCAGCGCTGGGGATTGAACCCAGGGCCTTTGCACAGAGCTGTAGCTACAGCCTTTTTAATTTTTTTATTTCAATCACAGCCTGGGCAACTTAGTGACTTAGTGAGACCCTGTCTCAAAATAAAAAATACAAGGCCACGGGGATGTAGTTCAACATGAAGACTTTGGGTTCAATCCCCAATATCTCATTTAAAAAAAAAAAAGCCAAGGCTCAAAGAGCTGATATTCACCATCCAGTCCAGTCACAGCCTTGAGTGTAGGAATTTGCAAATGTATATCAGTGCCAAAGAAGCCTTTGGAAAATCTGATGGGAATGGAAATGATTTAAAAACTCAGAGGAGAGTGCTACACTGGGATCTGGCATTTCCAGAGAGAAAACCTTGGGCTCCCCTGTGTGTGGACCATGGAGACCACTCTCCCTGCGCTCTGGGGATGAGCATCCTGCCTGGAGTCTGACCATTAGCCAGGGACGTGGTTGCCATGGTTTCCAGCAGCCGGAGCCTGGAGCCACCTCATAGGCTTCAGCCACACGCTGGGTGAGGCTGGCCCGGATGTGGTCTCTGCACTCAGGGACCTGCACAGAACCAGGGCCTGGCCCTGTCACTGTCACTGCCGTGTGTGTGCCTGGGTGTGGCTTCGCCTCCTCCTTCTGCTCGTTCACTTATCTTCCCAGGCAGCCCTCTGTCACTTTGCTCATTGCTATACTCACTGTCACGCAGGGCCACTCCCAGGGTCACTGAAGTGTCCCAGTTCATTCATTCGTTCATTCTACCTTGAGTAACCATCACACGCCAGGTCCCTCCCTGGCGAGGGTCTCAGACCCACGGCCTAGCAGACCCTCATTCCTGCTCATGAACAGCATGGCCCAGGTCCCCAGCCCAAGGTGTCAGCCTTAGGGACTTTGAGAGGTGGAGCAGAGCCCAGGGTGGCTGGGCTTCTTGGGCTATGGATGTACAGACTGCACGGGAGGCTTCCAGTACATGAGGTATGATAAAAACCATGGTGCAGGGTTAAATAAAAATCAGTATCACAGCAAAAGCCACCTTGCCGTGAATCCCCTCACAGTCCTGCCCTGGCTTTGCACGCACTCATCCCACCATCCTTGCCACTTCCTGCAACAGCTCTGAAGTCCTCTTTCCTGAGGGTCTTTAGCTGTGCTGTCCCGGCTGCCTTGAGTTTCTCACCAGATTCAAAACCTCTTCCCGTCATGGTCATTTTGACTTTGGGGAAGAGTTGGAAGTCACACAGTGCCAGATCCAGTGCCTAAGGTGGATGAAGAGGCCATGTTTTCTTTTTTCTTTTTCTTTTTTTTAAAGACAGGGGCTCCCTGTGCAGTTCAGGCTGGCCTTGAGCTCACTTTGTAGCCCAGGCTGGTCTCAAACTCGCAAGGATCCTCCTGTCTCAGCCTCCTCAGTGTTGGGATTACAGGTATAGCCACCACCCCCAGCTAGCATTGTGTTCTTATTTGACAGAAATTGCTGTAAACCTTCCAACTCAACTTGGGATATCCACGAAGATAATCATGAAAGAGGACTCCAGAGCTGCATGGGAACGTTAATGTACACACTCACCCTGTTTTCAATCCCACGTGCAAGCTCTGGATATGTGGGGCCAGCCTGTGTCGAGTGGGATGAGACAGCAGTGGTGATCACACCAGTGGTGGACAAGGAGGCTCTTGGGGTGTTCTGAACTCACTCCAGGGTTGGCTCGGAGCTATGCACAGTGGAGGCTCACAGGACCCAGTGGGGCCAGTGGTGGCCTGCGACTCTGCTTATGCCTGGCTGCACATGTCCTGGGGCCTTGGTACTGCCCATGAGCCCCTCAGCATGCCCACACGGTTCCCCATAACTCCCTCTGCCCCCAGCCCGGGTGTCTGCCTTGCCCTGGTGGCTGATGGCAGGGACCAGTGGGCACCATGTTGCAGGCAGACCTGGGTCTGTCCTGTGGCCACTCCTGGCAGTGACCTGGCCCCAGACAAGTCATCATGGGACCCCATAATGAGGGTCCCCAGACACTGCTGTGAGGAGGGACTGCTGCTCCCCAAGACACCCAAAGAAGGACTTAGGGGGTTCCCAGTCCTCACAGCTGGGAAGAGGTAAGGGAGGACATAAACTCAGAGTGTTCCCAAGACAGTGGCTCTGTTCCCCATGTGACCCAGCAGCCCGACTGTCACCACGTCACTCCCCAGGCCACACGGGCTTGCGAGAGGCTCCCTGGACAGAAGCGCCCCTCCCTGCAGCTCAGTCACGGGCTTGGCCTCCCCAGCCTTCCCTCTGGACCTCAGGTTGACTGTTGAAAAGATGATAGGAAAAGAAAACTATGCCGGGCCTGTGACCCCAGCCCTCTGGGAGGCTGAGGCAGGATGACTGAAATTTCAAGCCCTGCCTAGGCTACTTTGTGACTCAGCAAGCACCTGTCCCAAAATTAAATAAGTAGGGGGATAAGGGAGGTAGATCAGTGTGAAGGCCCTGGCTTCCATTCTTAGTATGAGGGGGAGAAAAACAAGACAAACAAGGGCCAGAGAAACCCAAAGCTCCGTTCAGCCCGGCAGGCTCAGCCTCCGTGGGGCGGAAGTCGGTTAGGTTCGTGGACCCCCTGCCCAGGCCCCGCAGGTTGTGGGGAGCGGAGGAGCCCGAGTGCATCCTCTGGGCACAGCTATATTAAGATCAGTTACATCTCGCAACAAACATCTGAATCATCCTCGAGCCCGGACGGCCTGGGTTTGAATATGCATGAGAAGCTGCCCAGAAATGACTAAAATACACACCACACTCAAAGATAGTCAGAAAGCAAGCCAGCTCCGGGGACCGAGACCAAAGGCAGCCAGGCTGGGCACAAGGTGCAGCCACCAATGAGAAGCTGCCACATGTGCAGCTTAGGATGAGATGGGGCTGCTCGGAAAGTGTCCGAGCCAACAGCTCGTGCATCTTTAGCCGGGGCTGTCAGCAAGCAGCGGGAGGCTGCCATGGCCAGGATAATGCACACTAGCCGCTGCATGGCAGAGAATCACATGCTGCCCCTTGGCCCAGAGACCTCAGGTTCCACTTCCTTTTCTGTGACTGCGATGAAGAACACTCACATAATCAACATCTCAAAAATGCTAGTCTGTGATCCAAGCACCATAGGAGGCTGAGGCAGGAGGATGGCCAAGTTTGAACCCAGACCAGAAAATTTAGCAACTTAACAAGACCCTGTCTCAAAATAAAACAATAAAAAGGGTGGAGGATACAGCTCAGCGCAAAGACCCGGGTTTCAATCTCTAGGATCACACAATAGTAAAAACTAAGTTGCAGCTTATTGGTTTAAATATGTTTGTGATTGGTTGATTGTCAGAGGCCGAAAGCAGAGTGCAAAGCAACAGACCTTTAAAGGCTGGGGAGCCCGTCGAGAGGTGAAGCCGGGGGTGGCGGGAGGCCCCACCCCGCGCTCAGGAAGTGGAAGGGAGAGATGAGTGGAGTCCACGTGCTGTGAAACAGAAGCCACTCACTGCGCACTCGCTGAGCACAGATTGCGACCCTGTGCAGACGGCCGGGGTCTCAGCCGTCACCCAGACTCCAGGCCCCACTGTCCGCACAGAGGTGACAGTCTGGCGAGGGAGGCAGAAGCTGACTGTGTAAATAAGAACCACACACACAGAAGCCCGACAGCACAGGGGTGGCTTTTAGTACCGGAAGTGGGGAGCAGGAACTCTGCACAGCTGGGGCAGGGGTGGGACGGGAAGGGAGGGAAAGGGAGCTGTGGGCGGCTCTCAGGCGTGTGTGGGCAGCTGACCTGGAACCTAGTGCTGGGGTCTCCATCAGGGCCTCCCCCAGGGCCTGCCTTCCAAGGCCTGGTCAGAGCTGCTGACCCAAACCAGTGTTCTGGTTCAGATCCAGATGTCCCCAGTGCCACCTGCACTCATGGGGTGGGGGTCTTCCGGAAGCTGACTGGATGATGATGACTTTGCGCTACCTTGCTGTTAGGAGGCGGGACATGGGTTGGTAGAGGTGGTCCTGGGGGCGTGGCCTGGAAGGGTTTAGAAAGCTTCCTTAGGGTGCTCCAGCTCCTCCCTTCCCTCCGCTTCCTGTGCTCCATGCTGTGAGCAGCTCTCCTCCGCCAAACTCTTGTGTCATGCGCCCTGCCTTGGAGCGACGAACCATGGAACCTGAGCCAGAATAAACCTCTCCTCCTTTAAGTTGTGGCTAAGACAAGATATGAGATATATATAACCTACTCCCTCCAAAGGAATGAATTATTATGCATCACAAACACATACTAATTCAAAAAGCAAAGAAAATAAGATGTAAACATTAAGAGAAATCCTGACAGCGCAGCCAACATGTGCACCAGCAGGAGCCTGACTGGAGTGCGCTAGCACATGGGCCTCATCATGGTCTGACCGTGACTGTGGCTCACACAGCCCCGTGTGCCCAGCTCTGCTCCTGACAGCAGGCCCCGGAGGAGGGTGTGGCCGCCAGGTGGATGTGGTTTGTGGGTTGCTCGGCCACACAGCCCTGGGCCCTGCAGTACACACTGCCCCCTCCTTAGCTGAATGACCACAGGCAATTTCTGGTAGCACCCAGGACCCCCAGGTCCCAGCCAAAGCCACAGCAAGCACACCTCCCCATCTTGGGAGAGTGAGGCAGAGCTGAGTGATGACAGCCATGCCAGCGGGCGGAGATTGCCTCGGAAACAGAGGCAAGGTGCAGAGCCCTCTGGGGCTCGTCCAGAATTTTCCTCTTAGAAATCCACACCATCTCTACAGCTCCATCTTGGGCTGTGTGGAGTGGAGGACAGGATTTGGGGGAAGCGCCCACTGTGGATGACAGATGTCGGTGACATCCCCAGAGCGTTGCCAGGCACCTGGTGCTGGAGCCGCCTTCCCACAGGTGCCGGGTGGGAGGCTCTGGAAATGTCTCCGCTCTCATCTCCCTGGAGATGCCAGGAGACACAGACACTGAGATCGCCTCCTGGGGCGCTGAGAGGCAGCCTCTCAGGGCAGGCCGAGGGGATGCTGGGGCCCTGCCTCCCTGCACTGTCCCAAGAAAGCCATACACAGGTGACCATAAGCAGGGCCATCCTTGGTCCCTTCTGGTCCCCCACCAGAGAGTGCACTAATCCCGCTCTGAGCCTTCTCAAAGCCCGAGTGCCCTGTCTGAGGCGGTACCCCAGGCCCCAGAGGGGGACTATAGCTTCAGATGCTTCTCACACCTACCATGAAGGCCAGGATGAGCCTACACTCTGTACAACCCAGCATCTAGCCACAAACATCACTGCATAGGAAGAAGCACATCTCTGCTCAACACACACCACCTGAGCCAGCACTGGTCCCGAACGGATGCCTTCCAGAGAGACAGATGTTGCCTTCTTAAGGCGCTGGGGTCACCCCAGAGGAGGGGCCTGAAGGTCGCCCATCTGATGTCTGCTGGAGGCTCTGGGAATAGTCCTTCTCCTGCCAGCAGCACCAGCCTGTGGCTTCTGCCCTCTGGGCCTCAGTCTCTCCCTTTGTAAAGATGAGGATGACCCGTTCACCATGTACAGCCCTTTAAAAGCTGGGGTGAAATTGCTCGGGACACCTGGGGGGACCTTGAGAAGCAAGATCTGGGACCACAGGCCGAGGAGCCCTGGGGGGACAGGCAAAAGGGATCTGTGAGCCCTGGGATGTGGCCCCAGGGCAGGGGAGCCGTCCTCCTCCTGCCGCCGTCCTGGGAGCTTCTTTCCCTCCTCTTCCTGTGGGCTCCCACCTGCTCCTGAAGCTCACTTAGAAGCCACTGCCCCTGCTCGCATGGCTGAACTTCCAGGGCAAAGGGGCAGCAAGGAGTTCTCTGTCCCAGCCCCCAGCTCTGTGTTCTGTCTGCCCAAAATCCTAGGACAAATAAATAGACGCGGCTCTGTTCCAACAAGACTTTATTGTAGACACAGAAATTTGCATTTTATGTACTTTTTTCTGGTCACAAAATGTTATTCTTTCTTTTGAGATTTTTCCACCCATTTAGAAACATAAAAACCATTCTTAACCCACAGGATGGACAGAAGCAGGTTGGGACGGAGGAGACAGGTGTGGTCCCTGGAGCCGGTTTGTCAGCTCCTCCTTGGGGTCCCAGACCCAGTGCCAGTCCCTCAGGAGTGCCTGCTGGGAATGGAAAAGTACGGCACCCTCCACTACAGATTTAAAATCTGCGTTTTAATCAGATCTCTAATGACTCACGTGCACTTAAATGTTAATAAAAAAAATGCGGCTGCTCACTCAGCATCACCCCCAAAGATTCTAATTGAATAGGAATGGGGTACAATCCATCCCTAGCTCTCAGAGCTGCCTGGGGCTTTGCGTGCACAGCCAAGAGCAAGTGCTAGAACTCCAGAAAGATCCCAGGGACCATGGGCTGCCTGAACCCCCAGAGCCCCCAGTCCCTCCCCTAGTCACTGTCTCAGACCCATTTGTCCCCGCTGAGTGCCAGGACAGGGTCCTAGCTAATCCTAACCCAGGGTGACCTCACACCAACGGCTCCCCTCCTGGGACTCAGCTTCCAAACCTCAAGATGGAGCCGGAAATGAGCTCCCGGATGCGGCCTCCCTGTCCTGCCTGTCCTGCCGGTCCCAGGCTTCTCTCTGCAAGCCCTTAGGCTGGCACAGGCAGCTCCCAAGGGCTCTGGGGACCAGGCTGACAAAGAAAAGCACCCCACCCATTCAGCAACTGCACCCCAAAGCCCGAAGCCCCCCTTCCTGCTGTGTCCTTATGTGCCCACCCCCACCTCTCCTCTGATGGCTGCAGGGCCCAGCCCTATCTTGGAGAGAGACACACTGCTGAGGCTCAGCGGGCCGGCCCAGGGGTGACAAGGCCTTTAGCGGTTCCAGGGACAGCGGGAACAGTGCAGCTGCGCCCACACCTGCCATCCCATCTGTCGATCCGTGGCCCAGGGAGCACCTGGAGATGACCCCAGCCCTCTCCGAAGACCACCCCCTCGAGGGACCCCCCCGCCCCCAGCTGACAGCTGCCACTTCCTAGTGAAAATTTCCTGTCCCAATCCCAGCATGCCCAGCCCCGATCTATGGCAGCTAGGGTGGGCTCCAGGGCTGCTATTTCCTCCCAAGCTCGGAGAAACAGAGCTAGCTGCCATCTAATGAGCACTTAAGAAGCAGCAGTTCCTGTGCAAAGAACCAGGGTTCTCCAAGGACATGACAATCAGAGAGGGTAATCAAGAGCCCTGAGGCCACAGAGCTGGCAGAATGATCAAAGAGATACACTAGGAAAAGCTCTTAAACTCCTGCACCTCCAATCTTGTCTTCACTTCCTGAGCTCAAACCAGGTCTGTCTGTCTGTCCACTGAGGGCTGGGTGGATGGAAGGGTGAGCTGGGGTGCAGGGACCTTCAGCCCCTCTCCCTGTAGCCACCTCATGAGCCCAAGCAGAGCCTGGAACCAAAGACCACCTAGCATTCCCAAGAAGAGACCCAGGACTGAGACCTGGGCCTCAATTTCTCCATCTGTAAAATGGGACACCTGTCTAGCAGGGTCACTGGAAAGGACAGAAAGAAGTTGTGCAAAAGACCCCACACAGGTAACTATTTAAATGGTGACCTCAGTGCTCTGAGGACTCTGTGGCTTCTCCCTCCCCCTGCAACCCCAAGGGTGCTGGAAGCCAGCTTCGCCCCAGAAGGAAACAGAAGGTAGATGTTGCCTGCAGAGCCTCCAAGAAAGTGGCCAGGAGCCTGGGCTCAGCACACCCCCCGCCACTGAGCTCTTCTTTAATTAGCTCCAGACTAAAAATAGTTCCCCCTCCTCCCAGCCTGCCCACCTACCTCCAGGCCTGGCACTGGGGTATGGCTGAGCCACTCTTGGGGTGACAGCCAGCCCGGGTGACACAACCCACAACACAGAGCGTGGACGCAGCAGGAGCTTTACTGAAGGAGACACAGCTGGCACGGGCCCCTGCCACCAGCCGAGCCACCCCATGCGCCCCACGCTGTCCTGTGGCCCTGCAGCCCCCCTCCCCAGCCTCGCCCCCTTACCCAGCCTTGCTTGGCAGAGGAGCCCCTTGGGTCTGTTCAGGAGAGGCCTGGGGACACCGGGCAGCCCTTCTCCTCTGCCACACGGCTCACGCTTGCGGCCCAGCTGTCCCTGCTGGGCGCCCTGTCACTTGCAGCTCTGCAGCCTGGTCCTGTGGTGCTTCTCCTCCGTCAGCAACGGGATGAAAGTGTCGCTGTGGGAGAGCTTCAGCCGGCTGCCCCAGCTCGGCACCTCCTTCACTGCAGGCTCTGGGGGCAAGGTGTCCAGGTCACTGCGGGAGCCGCCAGGCTTGCCCTCGCCCGCACTGATGGAGTTGAGTTCCATGAGCTCCAGCTCATGCTTGGCGGCCGTCTCCAGCACCCGCTGCTTGTTGTAGTACCTGACAAAGTTGTTGATGATGGGGTGGATGGGCAGAGCAATGGCGATGACCCCACACAGGAAGCTGATGGCCGCATTGAGCTTGCCCAGTGTGGTCTTGGGGTAGATGTCCCCGTAGCCCACTGTTGTCATGGTGATGATGGCCCACCAGAAGGACTGGGGGATGCTCTTAAACAGGGTCTCGGGGTGGCTCTGCTCCATGGTGTAGCCCAGCGCCGAGAAGACAAAGATGCCCACGGCCAGGTACATGAGCAGCAGCCCCAGCTCCTTGAAGCTGCGCTTGAGCGCGTAGGTGAGGGTCTGCAGCCCGGAGGAGTGGCGAGCTAGCTTGAAGATGCGCGCAATGCGCATGATGCGCAGCGCCTGCACGGCCTGCTGCACGTTGGTGAGCTCCATCATGCGCGCGCCCAGGTGCGTGAGTGTGAGGCTGACATAGAAGGGCAGGATGGCCAGGACGTCCACGATGTTCATGAAGGACAGCGCGAAGTGCAGCTTGTTGGGCGAGGAGAAGAGGCGCAACAGGTACTCCAGCGTGAACCAGCCGATACACGCTGTCTCCACGTTCTCCAGGGTCGGGTGCTCCACGCGGTTGCCCTCCGCGTCCACCACCTGCAGCTCGGGAATGGTCCCCATGCACATGACCACCGACGACACCAGGATGAGCAGGAAGGACAGCACGGCCACCACGCGCGCCGGGCACGAGGACTCGGGCTTCTCCAGGAACTTCCACACGCACTTCTGGCAGCGGCGCCAGCGGCCCTCGGCGGCGTCCACACCCAGGTCGTCGAGAATGAGCTGCACACGGCGCGCGATCTCCTCCAGCTCCTCGCGCTTCTCGCTCAGGTGGCTTTTGCAACAGTCGTCGAGGAACTTGAGGTCCACTTTCCAAAAATCCATCTCGTTCTTGAAGCATATGGGGCAGATGCCCTTCTTCATGTGCACCTCCCCGAAATAGTACACCTCGATGACACACTTGAACGCGTCCGGGTCCCTGTCAAAGTAGAACTCACGCTTGCCGGGGTCATAATCGTCGCACAGGGAGAAGATGGTGTCATAGCCTCCGGCCAGGCAGTTAAGGAGCTCCGCCAGCCGGGTCTCGGGGTACTGGCTGAGGAGGTCTCCGTAGAGCACCTGCCGCACACCCCCCACGTTGACCACGATCTCGATGTCCTCGCCGGTCGCCGCGGAGCCCTGGCTGTCCGGCTCCGCCAAGCTGCGCTCTCCGGACCCTTCCATGCTCCCGGCACGAGCGTTCCGGCCCTAGCTGCGCGCGCCCCGCCGCCTGCTGGGGCTCCGGAGGGTCCCTTGGTGCGCGGCCCCCAGGGAACCTTGGAGGGCGCTCACAGCGAGCAGCAGCGGGCCGGGGCGTGCGGCGGAGGCGGCGGCTGCATGCACCGGCGGCCGCGATCCGCGCGCGCATCCGTGCGCCCAGGGCGCGCCGGCAGGGGCTCGGGGGAGTGGCCTCGCCTGGGACACTCACCGGCTCTGGGGCGGCGCGATCTGCGGCTTCAGTTTGGCCTCCTGTAACAGCAGCAGGAGCAGGATCGGGGGAGTAGGGGTTTCCGCGTGGGTCGCGAACACCTTCCTCTTCGCCGAGCGCGAGCGCGGTCGCCAGACCCACGCCGTGCGCCGAGGTGCGTGGAGAGCCAACTTGCGCTCGCTATGCCCGAGCGGATCCAAGCACAATAGGAATTCCAGCCTGACGTCAGGAGCTTTCCTCTGTCCCCTCTTCTGGCGAGATTCCGCACGGCACGCGCGGCGGCGCCGGAGCCACCGGTTAACCCTTGGGCAGACGGGCTGGCTCCAGCTCCAGTCCGCGCCGCCTCGTCCCCCGGGCCGCCCAGGGGTCACCCAGGGGCCAGGACCCTGGGCTAGAAAGCGGCAGGCTGCTCAGACTGCAGAGTCCCCTTGTCTCCGGCTGTTGGAGAGGGTGGCGGCCGGCGAAAGGACTCCGCCGCCTGTTGCGCGACAGGGAAGGAGCACCGCTCACCGCTCGCTGAAGCCACCTTGCTCCCTTCCCAGACCCAGACCCCGCCGTTGCTCCGGGGTCACCTCTACCTTTGACTTCTAGTCCAGCCTCTTCCCAGGCCCCACCGCAGGGGCGGCCTCTCCTTCACCCAGGGTTTTGCTGTCACCCTGCCTTTTGACCCGAGTCCAGCGGTTTAAATTTTGCCTAGACACCTCACTGGCCTTCCTCTTTCCCCAGAGCCTGGGGCGCAGCCACTAGCAGGGTGAACAGGCAGTGCCTGAGGATTTCCAGCAGTGAGACTGCTCTGGACACCCCTGTGGACATTTCCAACCCCACAGGATGCACACAGCTCAGGGAGTGTCACGTGCTGTCAGCTGTGGACACCGGGCTCTGCTTGGTAACAAGTGGCCCCTTGGTGGGAGTGTGGGTGGGAGAAGGCTGTAGAAATGGGGTCTGGGAAACACTGCTTTAGTTTGTAACCCTAAAACATATATATATATATATATATATATATATATATATGGTTTTTTTTTGTTTTTTTTTTTTTTTAAGACAGGGTCTCTCTATGTAGTTCAGGCTCGCCTTAAATTGTGTCAGTCCTCCTGCCTCAGCCTTCCAAGGGCCAGGATTATAGGCATTCACCATCATGCCTGGAATGCTCTTAATTTTCTAAGGCTATTAAAAATGGTGGTGTTTTTTAACCTAAGGTCATGCCCATTAATGAAAGCAATTTACCGGGCTCCAAATGGTATTTTTTAAAAATGAGATACTATAAAACTGACTACATTAGAATACATCCCACAAAGTAAGTATTGGGTGGTGAGACTTCATTTTACAAATTGTATTTCATTTTCGTTTAGAATCAGCCTTCAACGAGCTACTCCAGAGCAGGAAGCTGGGGCTCTGAAAGGTCTGATAGTAACTTAATGTTGTTAGTATGAGGTACCGTGCACCAAACACCCTCAGCGTGCTTGGAGTTTTTCTCACTGAGTCCCCACAGCAGCTCTCGGAGGACAGCCTGCCAGGCTCTGGGGCCTGTTTTCTTGGGGGCAGCGCTTGGGCCCACCCCATCTGTCTCCAAGCCTTATTCTCGCCACGCCCTTCTCCCTTATCTTTTTTTTTTTTTTTTCCGGTACCGGGGATCGAACTCAGGACCTTGCGCTTGCCAGACAAGCGCTTATGCCACTGAGCTATACCCCCAGCCCCCTTCTCCCTTATCTTTGCCGCTCCCACTGGGTTTAACCCAAATTGCAACTGAGCTTAATGGGCTTAAAAAGCCATGCATTCAGTTGAGTGCTCAAATATTTATTGCACTGCTGTGGCTCATGAGCCACACCCCACCTGGGCGTAGACAGAGCTGGTCCTCTTCGGAATAATACACCTGCCCCAGGCAATTAACACTCACAGCAAGGCCACTAGCTGAGGGGGGAGTGGCCCCATGTCCTGGGTCCCTGACACGGGCACTAAAGGCCGCTGTCTTGCTCACTGCATGGCGATGTGCACTGGTGCCTGATGAAGAACCTCAGCCTCTGGGTACCCTCACTCCTGGGTGCTTCCAGAATCTAGAGCTTGCAGACCCCTCCCCGGCCAGGGAGGCCGCTGTGATGAATCAATACCCAAGTGTCTCCCCAGGGGCTACCTGGGCGCTGACAGGTCAAGTCAAGGCCCAGGAGAGACTCCTTTATTACACTCATGTCCCGCAAGGGAGCAGGGTAAACTGAGGAAGGCAGGAGGGGCCGCGTGAGCAGCTCAGGGCTGGTGCGTTAGTCTTGCTTGTGAGGCTTGTGAGTGGGCTCTGGATGGCAGCAGTGGCCTCGGGTGGCTCGGTAGCCAGGCAGGGGTCACTGAGGGCAGGGGAACCTAGCCCGGCCGGCCAGTATGGCGTGTTTGACCCAGGCAACAGGGCTGGGACAGAAGGGCACACAGGAGGCAGGCCACACCCTTCTGCTGTCTGAGACTGGGCCAGCAGGTACAGTCTCCACAGATGCCCAAGCATCAGGAATACCGAAAATAAAGAAATCTGGCTAATGTGGTATTGGCAAATCTTGAATCTAAGGAAATATGGTTAGGACAGCTGGAGGTGCGGCCTGCTGGGAGCAGGGGCTTGATGGAGGCTGCTGGCTGAGGGCTGTTTGCCTGCCTTAAAGAGGACAGAACCCACGGCCCAGGTCAAAAGCCCACAGAGCAGAGGGCCAAGGACCCTGGCAGCTGGGAACACAGCACGTGTGACTATGGCGACCCGGTGACCTAGGTCACTGGGAGTTTGATCAACAGTGTAAGGAGAAGCCAGGTATGGTGGCTCACGCCTCTAATCCCAGCATTCAGGAGGCTGAGGCAGGGGAATTGCCACACATTTGAGGACAGTCCAGACTATAAAGTGGGTTCAAGGCCAGTCTGGGCTACACAGTGACATCCTGTCTCCAAAAAATAATCCAACAAAAACAAAAAAAGCGGGGAGGAGCAAGAGAGAGAGGAGGAGAGAGAAGAGAAGGTGCAACCAACATGAAGCTGAGCAGAAAAGAAAGAGGTGGGACAGGGCGCCACCCCAGCACTCACAGTTCCCTAGCTATGGAATAGGTGGGTAGACCCCCACCCCAACCCCCCACCCCCGCACAAGGCTATCAATTTACAGGAAGGAGCGCCAAGCGGCCACAAGGATGCATGAGGGGTGGGTTGGACTGAGCCCTAAAGGCAGCTGGAGGTGTAGCTCAGTGGGGGTCCCCGGTTCAATCCCCAGGCCCCAAAGGAGGACAGCAGGAGACCCGCCATGCATGGGGCTGTCAACCTGCTTACTCTCACAGAGCCGGCTCTGCCCCAGGTGCCGAGAACACAGCAGAGACCCGGGCACAGGGGCCCATTCACCGTGCAGGAGACACAGCAGCACCCACGGTGGGTGGTGGCCTTGGGCCAGCATCAGGGAACTGAGAACAGACACTGGCAGCCCTGCCCTGTCTCGGGGAACCCTTCAGGGACTGAGCACTCTCACCTGCCTGCTCAGCTGGGGAGCTCGGGCAACTGTGGCTATCGAGTACTTAAGATGCACTCGGTGCCTCTGAGGAGCTGACTGCTCAACGAGATTTGATTTTAGTAGCTTTAGTAGAATAGAACAGCTGGGCGTGGTGGCACACACCTGTCATTCCAGCGCTCACCCAGAAGGCTGAGGCAGGAAGACTGATCCCCAGCAAGTCTGAGGCCAGTCTGAGCTACATAGTGAGTTCAAGGCCAGCCTGGACTGTAGAGTGAGACCTTGTCTCAAACCCTCCCCCCCAAAATTCATGCGGCATACACTGGACACGTGTGCAGCAGACAGCCCAGAGTCTCCAAGTATGTTCACAGGGTTATTCAGCCCTCAACACTATTTAATTTAAAAACACTTTCATCACCTCAAAAATAAACCATGTGCAGTTGGGCATGGTGGTGCACACCCAAAATCCCAGGACCAGGAAGGCTGAGGCCAGAGGATCTCTGTGAAGTCAAGACCAGCCTAAACTGCAAAACAAAGTCCTATCTCAAAAACCAACACAAAAGAATAAACCCTGTATCGCATATCCCTGACCTCCAGCCTCCCAGCCCAAGCAAACAATAGTCTACTTTCCAGCCACAGGTTTCCCTGCACAGCATGTGATTTTTGTGACTAGTTCCTTCCTTCCTTCCTTCCTTCCTTCCTTCCTTCCTTCCTTCCTTCCTTCCTTCCTTCCTTCCTTCCTTCCTTCCCTTCTTTCTTTTTGTACCAGGAATCAAACCAGACCTCATGCTTGCCAGGCAGGCACCATGCCACTGAGGTAAACCCTCAGCTCTGTGACTAGGTTCGATGTGTATAGCTTGCGTCCATGTTGTGTTACTTTATGTGGCTGAAGAATAATCCATTACATGATAAAGAACACTTTGTTTCTAGCCTCTTGTGGCCAGTGGCTCTCATATTAGGCAGGTCAAGTAAAAGAAGGCAGTGAGGGGAGTTGGCTGTGCCTCCTGGTCTGCCATATTGGGCAGATCAAACAGACCTGGCGATGAAGAGAGTGGGCTGGGAAGCCACGCAGGCAGTGGCAGGGAGGACCCAGTGTGACCTCCTCCACACACATTGCACCCTTCCACCACAGCGTGGCCCCACCCAGCCCTGAGTTCTCCACTTCCCACCCTTCCCAGCACAGTCCTCAGGGTCCCTGCCTCTGCCAGCAGGACTCCAAGGACTGTCCCCCTCCCTTCTGCCGGGGACCAGGGTGCCTTACCCATCCCATGGGCGGGTCCATACTTGGAGACCAGCCTGCCAGCACCCTGGGTGGTGCCTGTGACTGTGCCCACAGGGACTGGATGTTCAATACTGCATAGGCACAGAGGAAAGGAACAACAGGAAACTTCACTGTGCACATGCTCTGTGACCTCCACAGCTCTAAGGACCTTCACGACTACCAGGTCCTTGGCTTGCTCAACCATCTGAGAGCTGCCTTGGAACCTGCTATGTCTCTTTCCCTCTTCTCCCTTGGACACAGGCCATGTCCTCTAGCCCCAGAGCCCCTGTCTGGCTGCTATAGTAGGCTGAGATTCCATAGATTTAAATAAAAGAACAAACAAACAAAAAGACTTTGGGAGGCTGAGGCAGGAAGATTGCAAGTTCATTTTTTTTTTTTGCAAGTTCATGTTCTGCCTGGCAATTTAACAACTTAGCAAGACCCCATCTGCAAAATTTTAAAAATAAATAAATAAAATAAGAGGGGCCAGGGATGTAGCTGTGTGGAGCACTCATGGATTTGATTCCCAGCAACACACACACACATGCACACATGCAGAGACCATGCAGAGACCTCTCACTGACAGTCACTGGTGCATAGAAATTGAGCCAGCACCTGGATCTACAAGGAACCCAGGAAAAAAGGTCTGGATTTTTTTTTCTAAAAATGGAAAGTTTCTCACTGTGGTGTATCCAGTCCTGTACATGACTTCTTTCATGACGTCGTGCGCCTGGGTGCTGGGACACAAAAATATCTGTTAGGAGAAGCAATGGCAGCTCTCACTCCTGCACATTTCGCCTAAGGAGAGGAAGAAAACCCACGGTCTACTTAAGCGTTACAGAAAGCAATCACTCGAGCTATGCTTTTCTTTATTAAATGGTGTTTTTTTATTTGTTGAACAATAACATTTTGGGCTACAAATTGTCCCATTTCTATGACACTTATTAAAACCAGCCCATGTGTGCCACAGCACTTTGTCTAGACAGCGAAGCGTGCAGGCTGTAATCTATTCCCTTTTGATGAACTAATCAGTTCTGCTCAGTTAAAATTTCTTTGTGTCTTGCTGAATTTAATAACACCTTTCGTTAAGATTCAGTTCTGTGCTCCGCGGAAATTTTGCATTCCTTTACTGGCTGTGCAGCTGTCAATGGCAGCCACTGCATCCCTTCCCCCTCATTCCTCCTCCCCCTCCCCCCTCCCAGAATGATTCACAGCAGGCCTGCCCATCTGCTGCTTTCAGAAGGGCCAGGACCAGCTGTGGTGGGAGGCAGTGCTGGATAGAAAGAGGTGAAGGGAAAGAAGGCCGATGTGAAACTAAATCATCAGGAAATTCTGGGGATCTTTATGGTTAGTCGTTTTTTTTGTCTTTGAGACAAGGTCTCCCTATGTAGTCCAGGCTGACCTTGAACTCACAGCGATTCTCCTGCCTCAGCCTCCCACATGCTGGGATTTTAGGCATGCACCACTACATACAGTTGTCTTTTGTTAACCCCAGTGCCTAACCCTCTTTTTTTCTTTTTCATGACTCAGATTTAGTTTTCCTGAGCAGGACAGAACTGGTAACTCTGTCGTTCCTTCCAGATCTGATAGGAATGAATAAACTGTTGGAGTGAACAGGCTTTGTAAAGGTTTATAGAGTGCTGGCCATAGGAACATGCCCTGGTCGCACAGAAAGGTTGCTGTGCCAAGCACACTGAAGCCACACATGGTGGTGCACACCTGTAATCCCAGCGCACTGGAAGCCTGAGGCAGGAGAATCTCAAATTCAAGCTCAGCTTGGGTAAATTTACTGACTTATTGAGACTCTGTCTTAAAATGTAAAAAAAATAGAATAAATGTTTCCAGTGCTGGGAATATAGCTCATGCAAAGGCCCTGGATTCAGTCCCCAGTACGCGCACACACACACACACACACACACACACACACACACACACCAGAAGGGTAAATGAAACGACTGCATGCAGAGTGAGTGCCCACAGCCTCCCGGCCCCACCCTCTTCGTTGGGGCCCAGGGTCCTCCTGGCCCTCCTGCCACCCTGGCTGACAAGGAAGCAGCCTTTGACAACACAGTGGAAGAACACAGGATCAATGAGGAGTACAAGATACGGAAGAAGAACATGCCTTTTCCTTATAACTTGGTGCCACCCCACTCTCTGGAGTGGCCCAGCCTAACAGCACAGTGCCCTCCAGTTGTAACCAGACAGCAGGGAAGCATTTCAGCACTCATCGACTTGTCCTGGGGACACGCGCACCACGTGAACAGAGCCACCGTGAGAACCGGCCTGCGGCTCCCTAATGATAGTGCTCAGTTCGATACATCACACTAGGACAGTGAGAAAGGAGAATTTGGAGGTTTTGGCTCTGGTAGTGGAAAAATTGAAGTAGAAATCAAGATCAACCATGAGGCAGAAGTGAACAGGGCCCATTAGATGCCCCAGAACCCTCGCATCACTGCAACAGAGACTCCATCCTGCCATGTTCTTGTTTTTGAAAGAAAGCACCCTTCTAAACCAGACCCCTCTGGGGAGTGCAACCTGGATTCACGGCTCTGTGGACATCAGAAGGAAGGCTACCAGCTTTGTTGGAGCCCAAATCTTAGTGGGCGCTTACCTAGTGCTTCAGATGACCATGCCATCTGCCTACGGGACATCAGTGCTGTTCCAAAGGAAGGAGGAGTGGTGGACGCGAAGACCATCTTTGCAGGGCACACAGCAGTAATGGAAGATGTTTCCTGGCATCTGCTCCGTGAGTCTCTGTTTGGGTCAGTTGCTGATGACCACAGACTTATGATATGGGATACCTGGTCAAACAACACTTCCAAACCAAGCCACTCAGTTGATGCTCACACTGCAGAAGTGAACTGCCTCTCTTTCAATCCTTACAGTGAATTCCTTCTTGCCACAGGATCAGCTGACAAGACTGTTGCTTTGTGGGATCTAAGAAATCTGCAACTTAAGTTGCGTTCCTTTGAATCATATAAGGATGAAGTATTCTAGGTTTAGTGCCACCTCACAATGAGACTGTTCTGACTTCCAGTGGCACTGATCACAGACTGAATGTCTGGGATTAAGTAAGGTTGGAGAAGAGCGGTCTCCAGAAGATGCAGAAGATGGTGCACCTGAGTGGTTCATTTGTGGTGGGCACGCTGTCAAGATACCTGATTTTTCCTGGAATCCCGGTGAGCCTTGAGTGATTTGTTCTCTATCAGAAGACAATTATCATGCAAGCATGGCAGATGGCAGAGAACATTTCCTGAAGGAAGTGTGGATCCAAAAGGACAAGGGTCCTGGATGTCTGCACACGTGATCTCAGACTCCCCTTTGGTCCTCTCAACTTTGAGATTGATTTAACACTCATTTGGAGACATACAGACTTTGTTCAGCTGTCCCTCCATAAACAGGTACCATCAATAACACTATCAGCCCCTGAACTGGGTGCTTTCTAAATATTACCTGGGATACTTGATTCAGCAAAGCCACAGACTTACCTTTAAATTTTCTTTAAGAATTTCCTAGTAACAAACCCAGGTCTAAGTAGCTACGAAAAGGGGGATATAATGAGTGACTAAATTCCGTTTTGAGCTCTGTCCCCAAGTTTCCCAGACTTGTTTCAGTAGAGGGTGGACGGAGTAAGGACTAGAGCCAGCGAGGACAGCTGTCTGGGCCATGAAGCGTAGGTGATGCCGGATGTCATTCCATCCAGGAGTTCGGGGGGATCAAGTCATGGTTTCGGACTCTACACCGCACCTGACTCTCCAGGAGCACCTTTTCCTGTGCAGACCAGGCTCCTCTGGCTCTCTTCAGTGAAGTCACGGCTACAGGCGCCTCCTTCCCCATGTAGTTGTGGTTGTTAGCGTACTTCATGAGCTGCTTTTGCTCTGTTTCTTTCCTCTCTGTGAGATGGTTTTTGTTGGTGTTTTAACTTGGGACCGCCAAGTTATAAAGATGTGTGTTTTTCCCTGACAGTTGTACCTTAGGTAGACTGCCAAGTTGAGAAGGGTGATGTGGTAGCTTGTATTTGTTTTTAAAATTAAATTAATCCTTAATAAGAGCTGCTTTTTTTTTAAAGGAGTATTAGTCCTTGACCACTAGTTTGATACCATCTTCATTTTAGGTGACCTGTTTCACCAACGGGCCTGTTACTCTCCATGACTAACTATGTAAGTGCTTATAATGGAATAAATCGTTTTTCTACAAAAAAATATCCCTTATACTGAAAAATGCATGCATATTCATCGCAAAGAGCAATATATTCTCAGGGTCAGCTTCCAAACTGCTGAAGGTCAGCAGAGCAGAGAGCGGGGAAGCCAGCGACAGATAGCGCCCTGTGGCCCCCCCACCTCGTGCCCGGTCCACTGCATCAGGTGTCGTCAGTTGTTTGATAAGTCTCAGGAAAGCTGTTCTGCTGACCAAGCTGGGGTTGAAATGCACACCTGCATCTGCAGCAGCATGACTCACAGTAGCTGAAACCGGGAAGTGGCCTGTGTGTCCGTCAGCAGATGGACAGGTGCAGAAAAGACGACAGATGGAAAACGGGTAGAGATAATGGGGTTCCGCTCAGCCGGAAGGGAGACTAGGTCTGAGTCGGAAGGGTTGCGCCTTGAGACCAGATGCTAGGGGAAATAACTCAGACACAGAAGGTTGAATGTCACGTGGTTTTTCTTGCATGAGAAACCCAAAGTATAAATAATGGAGAACAAAATAAAAGATAGATCACAGGAAACAGGGAGGTATAGCTGAGGGAGATGGAAAGGAGGCAAGAGGGTGGCGGAAACAGAACAGAGCGGAGGGGCAGGGAGGTGAAAAGGACCAGATGGGATATGTGTACATACCGACTCCCCACGTTAGACATGTCTACTATGTGTCTCAGACAAATGCTAATAAAAAAGATAGACTTTTCAAAATGGTACTAGAGCCAGGCATGGTGGCACACACCTGTAATTCCACCACTCAGGAGGCTGAGGCAGAAGGATCCTCACAAGTTCAAGGCCGTCCTGGGCTACATAGTGAGTTCAAGGCCAGCCTGGACTACATAGTGAGACCCTGTCTCAAAAAAAGCAAAATGGTACTAGAACAACTGGACATGCATATGCAAAAGAAGTTAATCTAGATATACACTGTACATGATTTGCAAAAATTAACTTAAAATGGATCTTAGACCTAAATGCAAAATGCAAAACTATAAGATTCCTAGAAGGTAACATGGGAGAAATGTGGGAGATTTGGGGTATGGTGAGTATGTAGTAAAAGTACAATCTATGAAATAAAAACCTGGTAAATTTCTTTTTGTTAAAATTTAAACTTCTAGTCTGCAAAGAACAACGTCAAGAGAATGAGGAGATAAACTAGGAGAAAATATTCACAAAAGATGCATCTGATATTTATCAAAAGTATGCTATTCAAAAATCATATGTGCAATGACAAGAAAATATTTACAATCCAATTAAAATGATCAAAATACCTCAACAGACACCTCTCCAAAGAATATAGACAGAGGACAACTAACCATATGGAAAGATGCTCGATATCACGTCATCAGGAATCATAAATTAAAATGGTGGGGGATGGCACTGCACAGCAATTAAAATGTCCCAAAGCTCAAAACATCAACATGCTGGGTGGTGGCACACACCTGTAATCTCAGAATTTGGGAGGCTGAGGCAGGAGGATTGCTGCAAGTTCAAGGCCAGCCTGGGCTACACAGTGAGACACTCTCAAAAAACAAAAAATTAATTAGTTAATTAATTAAAAATAAAACACCAACAACATGTAACATGGATGAAGATGTAGCAACAGGAATGTTTGTTCATTGTTGATGAGAATGTAAGATGGTGCAGACATTCTGGAAGAGTTTAGTGATTTCTTACAAAACTAAACATATTCTCACACATTTTCTCTGGCATATTTACGATCCTTATCATTTAATATCATGTAAGGTGATCCTTGTATTTCAATCAAATTGAAATTTTATGTCCACACAAAAACCTCATGGTATTTTTATTCAATTGTCAAAACTTGGAAACAGGACGTCCAGGGGTAGATAAAATATGGGAAGTTGAGGAAATAGAGAATTATTCAGTTCTAAAAGAAATGAGTTATCAAGCATGAAAACAAATGGAGGAAACTTAAAGGTATTTAACTCTGTAAAAGGAGCTAATCCAAAAAGCCTGCATTCTGTATGATTACAACTACAGAACATTCTGGAAATGACAAAACTATGGGGAACATAGGAAAGTTCATTATTGCCAGGGATGAGGGGGTGGGAGGGACAAACAGGTGGAACATACAGGATTTATGGGGAAGCCACAGTGCATGGTCCTATAATGGTGGCGTGTGTCACTTTATATTTGGAAAAACCCACGGAATGTACATTTCGCCCTAATATAGAAATTAGTGAAGGTTTATCAAGTTTAACAAACATATTACTAATGGGTGATGCCGTCTGTGGCAGAAGCTGGGGGAAGGATGTGGAGGGGAACTCTGGATATTCTGTCCGTTTTGCTATGAAATTAAAACTACTCTAAAAAATAAACAAAGTTTATTATTCTGGTTAGATCTACAATATCCCCCCCAAAATTTCACATGTGTGGAAGGTGATGGATCACAACGCTGTCAGGCTGACTGTGCCATAGGAGGCGGAGTCTGGCTGGAGGCTTTTGTCTCTGGCTCCTCCCTGCTCTCTCTGCTTCCTAGCCACCATGGTGTGGGCAGCTTTCCTCCCCTCTGCCAGGCCCTTCCCCCGTGATGCTCCCTGGAGCCAGCTGACCATGGACAGAGTCCCTGAAAGCACAAGCCCAGTAAAGCTCTCCTCTTTTATACTGTACCTACCCAGGTACTGTTCCCTTGATAGGAAATGACAAGACAAGGACAAACCCTTTCCATTGGCAGAAGCATGTGTGTCTTTATCTCCTGCAAGGGGCTGGGTGAGAGGTCCAGAAGAAAGAGGCAGGCAGGCCCTGGGGGTACAGAGTGGACAGGTGGGGCTGCTCTCAGCTTCCTAAAGGTTCTTTCCAGCCAATGGCTGCTGAGCTCTGGGACGCTGAGAAAACCCTGGAAGCTCATTGTCCCTGCCTCCCCAGGTCGCTGCAGTCCTGGCCTGGAGACTGAGTCCCTGCCTGGACCTCCCTGCTAGGCCCTGCCCTCCTGTTTTAGCCGGCCCCTCCACTACCCTCAGACAACCCTCCAGAGCTGTTGCCTCGGGTCAGACCTCCCTATGCAGAGCTGACCTGCCTGGTCTACCCCGCTCTGGTCACTCAGTCACTCTTCCAGCAGGGAGGGCAGAAGGCATTGCCCCTTCCCCATGTGACTGGTGACAGGGTCACCAGCAGCAGGGCCCCACACAGTGAAGAACTGGCCCCGGCCATGCAGAAGTCTAGGTAGTGCTTGTTGTAGACAGAGAAGGTATCATCAGAAGGGTATAGGACGGACGGTGCCCAGAGTGCAACCCTAAAATGGCACTGTGCTCTAAAAAATTATTGTAAGCAGATTATACTTGGAAGTCTTATAATTCACTGGCCATACATGCTGTTTTGGGCACATGCCCTGCTCCGTCCCAGGCCTCCTGAGGTCTAACTATCTGCTAACACTTCTACCCATGAAGTGCTCTCGGGGTTAGAGGGCGCAGAGTGAGGTGTCATGCCCAGATTTGACATTGATGTGTGGGGGCTGTGGGTCCTTTGTTAAACAAAGTAAGTTTCCACAGCATGCCAGGCATCTGTGCAGACACTCGCTCAAATCAAATATGTAAACTCAGAGGCATTAGCGCAGAGAAACACCACCTGCCCTCTCCGTCCTCTAAGATCATCTTTAAACCCTCCAAGTCAGACATGCTCTTCCCAGACACTAGACATTTTTTTCCAGTACTGGGGATTGAACCCAGGGCCTTCACATTGGGTTCCATCCACCACCTTTGTTCTGTTTTCCACTTTGAGGCATGTTCTCTCTAAAGTGCTCAAGCTGGATTTGACCTTGGGACCCTCCTGCCTCAGCCTCACAGAGTGTTGGCATAACAGTTGCACAGACCCAGACACTTCTTGGGAGACAGTTTCTGCCAGGACAGGGGCTGCCCCTGCGTCCTAGCCTGTGCCATGACAGGTGCTGGTTACTCTCTGGCAGAGAGACATCTGCAATGTCAGAGGGGTGGGGGAGGCAGGGGTGGGCTCAGTGGGTAGGCGCCTCCCGCTCCATGCCTCCACCATACCCAGACCATGGCTAGGAGACCCCTGGGATTTCTCCAGGGGTTCATGCAACAGGTTCCAGGGTTACAGCCCCGCAGAGCCCTCTGGCTCTGACTCTGGCTCTGGCTCTGGCACTGGCTCTGGCTCTGGCTCTGGAGAGCTGGGAAACACAGGGCAGAGACCACACTGTTTTGTTAATGTAAAGAGGAAACTGATTCCACACAGCCTCCAGCCCCAGGAACTACTGACCTATTCTCAGCACATCAGAGATCTGCCTTCACAAGTACCACTAGGCTCAGGGTACAGCGAACAGGCCAGCGAGAGCATACGTGTCCTGAGAGTTTCCTGGGCCCTACACAGCAGCCATTTCTACCTGTGTTAGTCAGAGTTGTCCAGAAAAACAAAACCTCATCACTCGGGGTGGCAGAGGCAGGAGGATCACTGGTTTGAGTCCAACTTGGGCAACTTAGTGACTTGACAAGATCCTGCCTCGGAATGACACACAGAAGAAGAGCTGGGGATATAGCTCAGTGTGGAGGCCCTGGGTTTAACCCCTCACACCACAGAAAGGAAAGGTAAAAGGAAAAAGGGAAGAGAAGATCAGTAGGTAGAAGATAGAAAAAAGTAGATGGGGCTGGAGGTACAGCTCAGTGGGGTAAGTGCTTGCCGCTAAGCACTAAGGCCCTGAGTTCGATCCCCGGTCCCGGAAAAAAAAAAGAAAAGTAGATGGATAATAGGTAACTACTTAGATGGTGATGATGATATAGACAGACAGACAGACAGACAGACAGCTTCTGTTTCCTCACGTCTATTCCCTAGGTCCTAAAACACCAGTGAATCCCACTACTGTGGACCAAATAGCTACCTGCCCCTGTCCCCACATTCAGATGTTGCAGCTCTGACCCCCATTGTGGCTGTATTTGGTCTGTTAGGAAGTAATTAAAGTGCAATGAGGTCAAATGTGTGGGGTGCTAACCTAGTGGGAGAGTTAGCCCTATGAGAAGCGGAAGGAACCCAGGCACGATGGCGCACACCTGTCACCTCAGCACCTGCCTGAAGCAAGAGGATTCCTATGAGTTGGAAGCCAGCCTGGGCTACATAGTGAGACACTGTCTTAAAAAAAAAAACAGAAAAAGAGAAAAAGAGGAGACGGTGTGGTGGTGCATACCGGTAAATCCCAGTACTCAGAGGCTGAGGCAGGAGGATTGTTGTGAGTTTGAGGCCAGCCTAGGCTACAAAGGCCAGCCTGCACTGCATAGTGAGACCCTGTCCCAAAAAGAAAAAACTAAGAAAAAGAGGAAGGGGGGGGAGGGGGAGAAAGGGAACCCAGGCTAGCGCAGACCCAGGACCGCGGGAAGGTGCAGCCTGGAGGGTGCCCCACACAGCAAGTCAGCCACAACCTTGCCCTCGGACTTCTGGCCTCTGCAATGGGGGAGAACAAATTTGTGCTCATTAAGCAACCCGGTCTGTGGTGCCCTGTCACGGCGACCTACACTGGTTCATATACCCAGTGTGTGACCCTCCTGGGGAAGAAAAAAGTAAACACTAGAAAAATTTTAGCAAAACACAATTAAACCTAGAATTGGATTTTAAATCTCAAGAAGGGGTCTGTCTGTCCTGGCCAGAGTGGATGACGGCTGGGCCGGAGCCCCTCACCCCATCGGGCCGGGCTGTGGGGACCTGGCTGGGGGTAGGGCCAGGTGTAGGTGGAGACGCAGAAGACTCTCGCCTGGGCTCCAGCCCAGCCCGGACGCTCCCTGTGGGTTCCCTGAAGGAGACAGTAGAACGAACAGTACAGCCCAAGTCTCTATTCCACATCATTGGTCTTGTGAACTGTTTCCTCTCTGTTGTGTGGCTGATTTTTCTTATTCTTGATCACCTTGTCTTTAAGAAAAAAGAAATTCTGGCCTTTTAAGATAGCGTCTTTCTGTGTAGCCCAGGCTGGTCTTCAACTCATAGAAATCCTCCTGCCTCAGCCTCCCAAGTGCTGGGAGTACAGGGGTGTGCCACCATGGCCGGCTGGCCCTGACTTTTCTGCTCTTGAACCGAGGGGTAAAGGAAGATCTCTCTTCCAGCCCAAAGGACACCTGCATCCCTCTGGGCAGTCACAGCCAGAACCCTCAAGGGTCTCTAGGATCCCCACAAGGTCCCTGAAACGGCGATTGCAGACTTGGTCCTGTTGTCAGCCACCCCCACCATCCCACGAGCAGCTGGGCTTCCAAGCTGCCTGCTGCCTCCTCCCAGGGCACGCTCCTTAACTACCCCCTCCCCAGCCATGTTGCACACACGGGTGTATGTGTGCTCACACACACACCCCAAAACCACACATAGTAACTGAGCTACTGGGCAGTGAAGCCTGCGTACACATGTGAGCGCCACCCCCACCCCACCCCCGCCTCCCAGTGGTGACAGACTTCTGTGAAAAGTGTGACCGGCTGCAGCTCCTTGGCAAGGCAGGGGTGGAGTCTCAGCAGGCAGAAGGTTCCCCTCAAACAGAGGCGGCCCAAGCCTGAGCGTGGCCTGAAGAGCTCTGAGGGAAGCTTCCAGAAACAGCAGGAGAGCAGGGAGGGACTGGCAGGGCCCTCAAAGCCACCGTGGACGTGACCTCAGCAAACCAGGCACTGGGTCCTGTGCAGCCTCACAGTTCTGCCTGTACAAGCAAACAGCTTTGCAGAGCCCTTGATCTGGCTGGGTTTAACATGGGAGCGCATTCACTTAGCCAGCACCTGGTGTTTTCAAAAATCGCACCATTTGAGCTCTTGAGGACTGCATCCCTCCCTCTCCAGGGAAACTGACTAACGTGAGCACGGTCACACCCTCCCTCCAGTCTCTGCACCCAGAAGGCTGGAAAGGGCGCCTCCCCTACTCCAGCCCCACCAGCTGTGGAGGAGAGCACTCTTGGGGTCAGGTGCAGTCCGTCTCCATCCCAGCAGGCATGAGGGGTGTGGGGAGCAGGCTGCAGGCTGAGCGGGCACAGCGCACTTCCTGTTTAAGAGGAGGACACACCAAGCAGGCCTCTTCTTTGTGCCCCTGTGCTCTGCCTTTCTGCACGTGGGAGGGGGGAGGATGGAGTATTTGGGCGCAAGTGCCAGCCTGAGGTCTGGAGACTCGCAGGGACACGGGGCCAGCTGGATAGGCTGTTAGCCAGGCTCTCACCTGCAAGATGTCAGTCACTCACTCAGTCAACAGGCACACCTCCCACATGGCCCTAGACATTGGTACACGCTGGGGTGTGCTTGACGCTGCGAGCAAGTAGCTGCTTTGACATCTTGGTCATCATCTCCATCCTGCCCGCCAAGTGACCTGGCACACATCCCAAACCCGACAGGACAGTCATTAAGATAGTTGGCTGAGTGTGTGCTAACACCAGCACACAGTGATGTTACCCACCTGGCAGGGGCTGCATTCATAGTCTTAGTCACAGTCCCATAGCCGAGACGTACTACCCAACACTCAGCCCCAAGGAGCAGCAGTTTAATTTGGCCTGTGGTTTTGTGGGACTCAGTCTGTGGTCAGCAGCTCCAAGGAGCATCATGGTAGAGAGGCCCAGCGGAGGAGAGCTGCTCGCCTCATGGGGGCCAGGAAGCAGAGAGAGAGGAGCTGGGCACAGGAAGGCACCCTTCCACGTCACACCCCATTGACCACCTCCAGCCAGGCCCCGCCTCCTACGGCACATTCAGCCCTGAACTCACCCACAGATGGACCCACTGATGACAAACCTTCCACACATATGGGACCTTGGGGAGATGTTTCAGACCCAAGTTTCGGACCCATAGTCTTTGAGAAAACTAAGTGCACACTGCTTGGTGTGGCCTGTCCTGACTTAACACTGAAGACTCTGCATCTCGCTGTAGGGGGATAGGGGTCTACCTGTCCTGATATGCCTTCTGCCTGTCCGTTGTCAGTCTTAGATCTTGAAAGCTGGTTCCCATAACCTGGGATGAGGTTTTTCTGGTCCTGGAGAATCGGGGAAGGTTCCCATGCTGACAACCACCACGCAGGTGTGCACACATAAGAACATGATTACTGGGGTGCCACTCATGGCCTGGTGAGTACAAATGCTGCCCGATGGTCCAAAGAGCCATGATCATGCAGACACAGGTTCAAGGTTCAGCCAGACCGTGCAGCTGCTCCAGTGTCTCCCTGGAAATCTCCTCAGTCCTAAAAATGGAACTGCAAAGACCCCCATGAGGGAAATCTCCAGCTTCTAGGTTCACCTGAGGCATGAAGAAACTCTAAGGCTGGGGTAGCCCAGCAGTATTGCACTGGCCTGGCACACGAGAAGCCCCAGGTCAGCACCCAGCATGGTAAAGCTTTTATGGGTCTCTTCAAGGCCTTGTGCCTGTGGTTATATGCAGTGTCTAATCCAATCCTCCTAACTGTGTGGAGGTGACGATGTTTTGCAGATGAGAAGATGGGCTCAGGATGATGACTGGGGGCTGGGGATATAGCTCAGTGGAATAAGCGCCTGCCTAGCAAGCGCAGGGTCCTGAGTTCGACCCCCAGTACCGCAAAAAAAATAAAATAAAATAAAATAAAAGGATGATGACTGGATGGGTGGCAGAGCCAGGGCCACGATGCTGCCTCCTTCTTTCCTGACAGCCCCAGGGGTGGGGGAAGACCTGAGGGTCCTCAGGGTGGGTCTTAATCCAACAAGCCTGAGATCTATATAAAAGAGAAAGTTTGAGGCCAGTGTGGTAGTGCACACCTGTAATCCCAGCGCTCTGGGAGGCTGAAGCAGGAGGATCACACCTTCAAGGCCAGCCTGGGCAGTTTAGTGACCCAATGAAACCTTGTCTCAAAAAATAAAAGAGGGGCTGACTGGGAATGGAACTCAGTGGGCTCAGCCCTCAGCACAAGAAACAGAAGCCAGGCATGGGGGTTGATGCACACCTATGTCCCAGCACTCTGGAGGCTGAGGCAGGAGGATCACTGTGAGTTCAAGACCAGCCAGGGCTACAAAGTGAGCTCCCAGCCAGCCTGAAATGCATAGCAAGACCCTCTCTCAAAAAGATGAGAAAAAAAAGAGGAAAGAAGAGAAAAGAAAAGAAGAAGAGTGTGGGACCCACATGTAGGACTGCTGCTACCACGTCATCATCAGGGGGACAGTCCCCTTCCTGCCTCTACATGAGGACCACGAGCACCCGTGCTAAGCCAGCTGAATTCAACTGAGAAATTCACTGCAAGGAAGTTATCTTTAATCTGAGTGTGGTAGCTGTCTTGGTTATGCTTCTCTTGTTGCTGAGACAAAATATCCAACACCCAAAATGAAGGAAGGAAAGGTTTATTTAGCTTACAGTTTGTGGAGGTTTCAGTCCATATTTGGGTGGTTCTGAGGCAGAGTGGCACATGGCAGAGGGCAAGCTGTTCAGGGCAGCAGAGCACAGCAAAACCAACCAGCAAAAGGGAGGAATGACTGCGAGCAGCTTCCTTTTTTCCCCGACATTGTAAACAGCCTACCCCCACCCAGGGGGCGTGTACCTCTCACATAACCTCCATGCCCTCCACTTCCACAGGCTCAGGATGTATACAAAGGAAGCACCCTGGCTTCCCGTTGAATCACTCGGCCAAACCTCTGGACTCCTCAAGTTGACACAATGTATCAACCATAACAGTGGCACATGCTTGTAATCTCAGCACTTGGGAGGCTGAAGCAGGAAGATCACTCTGAATTCAAGGCCAGCCTGAGCTGAGCTGCATAGCAAATAAAGTAAAAGACAGGAGAGGAGAGGAGAGGAGAGGAGAGGAGAGGAGAGGAAAATAATGGCCCAAACTTTGCCAGACTTGATGGGAACCTTGACACATCCAAGAAGCTCAGTAGTCCACATAGGAGAGACATGGAGACACCCACAGACAGACCCACACGTCAGAGCAAATGTGCTGAGGCCAGGGGCAGGGGCAAATCTTGACAGGTGCCGAGAAGAGCGAGCCATCATTTCAAGAAAAGCAGGAGGTGACCGACAGCTGACTCCTCATCAGAGACTGTGGGGCCAGGACACAATGGAACCACACACGCGGCCTCCAAATCCTCCAAGAGTTCCACACAGCAGAGCTGTTTCCAAGGCAGAGGCAAAGCGTTTCCCAGACAGAGAAGGAGAGAGGTCTACTACAGCCCTGCCAGACAGGAAAGACTGATATAAATTCCCCACACCAGAAGCAGGCGATCCAAGAACCTGGTTCAAGCTTCCACGAAAAGCAAAGAACTCAGCTACAGATAATTGTGGAATCACAGAAGATGCAAGGGATACGTGGTTCTCTTCCTCCCTCCCATTTGCTGATCTTAAAAGCAGTCTTGCACAGCCACATGTGCTTCCTTGCGTCTGGGGGCCGTGACATCTAGCAACGAAGCATATTCATCGATCACAGCACAAGCAAGGTAGGTGGGAACACGGCTATATTGAGCTGAGAAAATGTGTCCATATGGTAACTCAATTAACAGGAACAAATGAACAGAATCAGAAATAGGAGCCATGGAATCGAACGTAACAAAGGCTAGAAACATGCGCTTGCTCTACCTGCTTAGCTTCTTTGGTTTTTTTTGGGTTTTTTTGCGGTACTGGGGATCGAACTCAGGACCCTGCACTTGCTAGGCAAGCACTTATTCCACTGAGCTATATCCCCAGCCCCTGCTTAGCTTCTTTGAAAGACATGATATTATGTAATGCAATCACATGGCCATGTATTGCTGCATTTGCAACATAAATAAACAGAGTATGTTAAACAATAATCATATAAAAGATGGAAAATACGATAGAACCATGTAGGGGTAAGGTTCCTGAATCTGATCTCACTGGAATTAAGTTAGTCTAACCATGGGGGCTGGGGATGTAGCTCAGGGGCACAAGTGCCTGCCTGGCAAGCACAAGGTCCTGAGTTTGATTCCCAGTACCTGAAAAAAAATCTAGCCCTAAAGCAGATTCTGATGGGTTCATATTTCCCCAAAATAAGACCTAACCAGAAAATAAGCACTGGTCCTTACCAGGGTGTGGCCAGTGTCATGCAGAAGATTAAACCTCACTGTTCTCTTGCTTGGTGGCTGCTCCACAGGCAGATAGGGCAAGGTGGTTGGGGCTGGCACTTTTGATCTCTAGTTTCCAAGGCTGATTATTTTTCAGTTAGGTTTTATTTTCAGGGAAACACAGTATATGGTGAAAGATAGAGTAACCACTCAGGAAATAACTCCCCCAAATACGGGGAAAATCACCAGAATAATGTAAATGTTACATTGGAGAATGTTCACTTAATGTAAAATGAAGAAGTGAAGAGAGAATTGAAAGGGCCCAGGATATAGCTCAGCAGCCTGCCCGGTAAGTGCAAGGTCCTGAGTTTGATTCCCGGTACCCACATAAAAAAAAAAAGAGGGAATTGAAGAAGAATGACAGGTGACAGAAAAGTAAAAGAGTAGCTGTAAAGGCAACTACACTTATGCCTACATAACAGTACTTGAGTCCACAGTGGATGGTGGCCCTGGAGGGTCAGAACAGAGTCAAGAATGGTCTTAGCTGGTGGCGTCACAGCATTGTAGTACAACCCCTTACTCTATGATGGCAAGTTTTATAAGAGCCTGGGACAGCTGGATGTGTCAGTGCATGACTATAGTCCCAGCACTTGGGAGGCTGAGGCAGAATATCACTGCCAGTTTGAGGCCAGCCTGGGCTACAAAGTGAGCTCAAATCCACCCTGAACTGCATAGTGAAACCCAGTCTCAAATAAGACAAAAAAAAGAAAAAAAAAAAAAGATCCCAGCCCTCTGGGAGGTTGAGGCAGGAGGGTCACAAGTTGGAGCCCACTTGGGCCAATTGAGCAGCTTACCAAGAACTTGTCTGTAAATAAATAAATAAATGTAAAAGTGTATGCACATACTTGGTGCTATTTGGGAGGCTGAGGCAGGAAAATTGCCAGGGGTTGGATGCCAGCCTGCACTATACAGTGAGCTCAAGGCCAGCCTGAACTACATAGCGAGACCCTGCTTTACCCCTTTCCAAAAAGACACTTGATAAGTATAAATGGCCATGTTATGGTAAGGCTATTACTGTACTATACTTATGCTGTTATTTAAGAGTGTGTGCTGGCTACATGTAGAAAAAATTTACAGTGAAACAATGTGCCAGGTTATGCCACTGGTGACCTCAGATCCCTGGTGGTGACTGGTGTGTCTCGACTGCATCCAGAGGACTCGTCATTGGGTAGCTGCCCACACCACATGCCTGGACACCCATTCCAGGATGCTCATGCACACTGGGGTCACTGGGGTGCTTTTCCCGGAATGCACACTTGCATGGTGCAACCCATGACTGCACAGCAGCGGTAACACTGGAGGATGGATTCAGCAATCCAATTAGCCAGGCATGGTGGCACACACCTGTCATCCCAGTACTCGGGAGGCTAAGTCAGGAGGACTGGAAGCTGGAGCCCAGCCTGGTCAATTTAGTGACTTATTGAGACCTTGTCTCAAAATAAAAACGAAAAGGGCCGGGGACAGAGCTTGGTGGGAAGGATCTGGGTTCAGCCCTCAGTACCAAATGAAGGAGGAGGAGGGGGAAGAGGAAGAGGGAGAGGAGGAAGCAGCAGCTGCTGCAAGGACAGATTCTGTTCAGGTTCTAAGGGTCTCAAGGCCCTACTGACAGCTTTATTTGGAACCCAGAGCCCTCAGAACAGTGAGGGGATACATTTCTGTTGCTCTAAACAACCCAGTACATGGTGGTTTGCTGTGACATCCCCAGGAAGTGAGGACACTGTCCGTGGGCCCGATTCTAAAAGATCCACATTATGGCAGGACAGGCCCTGGATGCCAACTTGAAGATGAGCTGTGGCAGAAC
Organism: Dinomys branickii; assembly: GCA_004027595.1. Lineage (NCBI taxonomy): Eukaryota > Metazoa > Chordata > Mammalia > Rodentia > Dinomyidae > Dinomys > Dinomys branickii. The sequence continues at coordinate 49,431 of PVLD010002102.1, forward strand.
AGCGGGAGTGGGGGGTCCTGCTTCCGCCCCCTAGCAGGCTTCCCCCCACCTCTGGCCTATTGTAATACGGGGAAACCAAGGCCTGGGTCGTGGGCAGGCAATGGCTGATGCAGGCAACACCTGCAGTGGGCTGAAAGCCTGGAACTTGGGAGGTCACCTGACAAGGCAGAGGGCCCATGGCAGGGGCTGGGTGGGCCTCAGGCTGCCGGCATCCAGCAGTCATCCAGCTAATCTGAGCACAGAGGCCCCAGCCAGGCACCTGGTGGCCGAGAAGGAACAGCAGACTTCTGGCTCTTAGGCCTGCCTGTGGAGTGTGTGGGCTTGGTGCTACTGTGGTCTTTTTTGCCCTAGGACTGGGGGTTTAACCCAGGACCTTTGCATGGAGCAGCATTCCCAGCCTGTTTTTTCTTTTTTCTTTTTTATTTTGAGATTGAATCTCATTAAGATACCTGGAATGGTCTCAAACTTGGGACCCTCCTGCTGCAGGTTTTGAATCTGGGTCTTTTGCTCCTGGAGCCGAGCTCTGTCCCTCTCTGCAGAGCCAGCCTGGGTCTGTTTGCACTGTGCACCCCAAATTCACAGAACGGGATCCCCCCACAACACCCTGTGGCTACAATGAGCAAGGCCTTTTTAAATTTTTATTTATTTATTTAGTCTTTTTGAGATAGGGTCTCACTATACAGTTCAGGCTGGCCTTGAACTCACTTATGTAGCTCAAACTGGTCTCAAACTCACAGTGATCCTTCTGCCTCAGCCTCCCAAGTGCTGGGATTACAGTCATGTAATCCATGGGCAAGGCTTTTAAGGACAGCAAAGTGAGCAAGGCTTTTAAGGAGGAGATTCGGGGTCCCTCAGCTCACAGGGTATGTGCAACATTTGTCTCCTCACAGAATGGACCTCAGGGCTCCCTCCTTCCACCACACTGACGGCAGAGAAGGAACCAGCCACACGGACATCCTGATATCCAACTTCCACCCTGTAGCAGCACAAGGCCGCCTGGTCTGAGATTTCCCAAACACAGAGTGGCTCAGTGTGGAAAAACAAGATCTCGAGGCTCTTTCCCCACTGCTCAGCCTTGTAGAGGAAAATAAATAGCTCTAATATCTCCCAAGGATGCCTTAGCATTTTGTCGTTTGTTTTGTCTTTTTGAGACAGGGTCTCACTATGCAGTTCAGGTGGCCTTGAGCTCACTTTGTAGCCCAGGCTGGTCTCGAACTTGCAATGATCCTCCTGCCTCAGCCTCCTGAGTGCTGGGATTACAGGCGTGCGCCACCACACCCAGCACCTTAGCATTTAAAGAGTACCTGGAATCTGTCATCTTACCTCCTTCATCAAGAATTTAATGGGGTGGACATGCACCCCAGAAACCCCAAGAACCCCTTAAAGCATTTCTTGCCACTCTGAAGGCTGCCCAGTGTGACACCTCGCCACAGTGACAACTGTCCCATCTCCTCTGGACGCACCCTGCAGTGATGGACCCACTGCTCTTCCCAGTGCAAACACAGCTTTGCACACAGTCTGCACTCTGATGATGGGCAAGCAGAGGTCACTGCCCCAATTTCACAGGAAGGATCTGGAGGATCCCGTCTTGCCTAGTAGCAGCCGTCCTCAAACGCCACTCCAGGTCCCCAGTTCCCACATCAATGGGGCGAAGCATTCTCATTTTGCACAACCTAAGTGTGTACAAATGAAGAAATTGGGTTAAGTGAATCAGTCGGGGAAATAGCTCAGCGGCAGAGTACTTGCCCGGCAAGTGCAAGGTCGTGAGTTTGATTTCCGGTACCAAAAAAAAAAGTGCATCAGTGTATGGGCCCTGCCAGACAGCTCCCAGGGACCCCGTGTATATGTCAGCTTGGCACACAGAAGTGGAGCCACTTTTGGCCCTGACTCAACACAGACACTCCCTGACTCTGTGAGGGCCTATTTCTGAGACTGAGATGAGCTGCTCACGATGCTGACCATCAGTGTGGGGCAGGGACAAGGTCAAGGCCAAGGCCAAGGTCATCAGCAGGAAATAGAATTGAGGCAACAGATTCACAGTGCAAGCTCTCTCTCCTGACTCCGATGAGAGTCCCCACCCCGCCCCTTCTCCATCAGCAGAAACAGCTCAAAATGAGCTAATGGGATGGGCCAGATCAACGAGGGACGAGGGACGGGCAGCTCCCCAGCCCCTCAGAGACATCCGCTCTGCTATAGCGAGTCCTCCCAGCCTCAGCACTGGACTCCACCTGAAACCAAAAAATGACTTCAGACCTCTCAGTAGATGTGAACACTTCAGAAGTGGAGTTTCAGATCTATATTTTGAAATGTTTCGTAAACCCGTCCACTCGAAATAGAAATGCTTTTGCTTTGGACCAAAACACACTGAGGGGCTTGTTTCTGATCTCAGTGTTTTTTTTTTTTTTTAGGTATGTGGTACCCTGGGACAGTGCTGAGATTTCCATGGAACTCGCTTACAAATGGTTTTCCCCCAACACCTAATTATCCCATTTCAACCCCAGTACATTGTCTTCTAAATTTCTAAGTGCTTTAATAATAGAATTGCTTCATTAATTCCAATGTGTGCTTGGGAATCAGGCAAGGAAATTACAGAACAGCTAGAAAAATAAGCAGCTACTGACACGTGTTCCTGAGTTCCAAACATGAATGAACTTAGCAGTGCAGACAGTTCTGCCAGAAACAAAAACCCAGCCCAGCCAGGGTCGTGTGGTCACAGAGGGCTGTCCCCATGTCTCTCCTGGCCCTGCCACCTACACAGACAGGATCTGCCTCCATTTCCCTCCCTGTAGCATCACACACAATCTGGGCTTGCAACAGAAGGGCTCCCTGCAGATGTGCTCTGTGAGGCTGGGCTTTGTATACTGTACAGAGAGCCCAAAACATACACATGGTGAATGTTTACAGTTAGAAAATGAGCTACAGTAAAAGACTCATGACCATGATCCCCCTCAAAACCCTCCCATCCCTTTGAACACACTCTTCCCATTGTTCTAGCTGCTTTCTGCAGCAACTCTGAAGTTTTCTTTCCTGAGAGTCTTTTTTTGGGGCAGTACCCAGGATCAAACTCAGGACCTTGCACTTGTCAGGCAGGTATTTATTCCACTGAGCTAGGTCCCCAGCCCTCCTGAGGGTCTTTACCAGGTTTGATAACAAATATGGTGAATGGTGAATGTTGTTGCCAAGTACCGTTGGACAGAAAGGCAGCTCATGAAAACACGCTGCTGCATCTTCATCCACCTTAGTCACCGCACCTAGCACAGTGCGACTCTTGGCTCTGCCCCAAAGTCAAAATGACCATCAGAGGAAAACATTTTGAATCCATTCAGGACGTGGAGGCAGCCAGGACAGCACAGCTAAAGACCTTCAGGAAAAAGCTGCAGAAAGCGGCCCGAGAGCAACCTCCTTGTGGCACTGAACAGGTAGCATCACTCGCAAAGAAAGAGCAGCAGAGGAGGGGCATTTTCTCCTGGCGTCTCTTGAACGAGAAACACTTCTCCAAGGATTCTCCTTCAGGAAGCCTCCCTGGCCACTGGCCCAATGAATGGGGTTATCACCACAGTTGCACATCCTTCAGCCCACCCCAGGGAAGGGCAGGCCCACGCAGCACAGAGCCCGCGTGGTGCTCACTGCTGAGCAGAAGCTCAGCCTGGCACCTCGGACTTTCTGGGCCAACTGTGGGTCTAACATGTCCCTTCTGCACAGAACAAAGCTGTAGTATTGAAGCTGGGCCTGTAATCCCAGCACTCCAGGAGGCTGAGGCAAGAGTTTTGCAAGTTAAACTCAGCCTGGGCAACTGATTTAGCGAGACCCTGTCTCAAAATAAAAAACATAAAAGGCCTAAGGATGCAGCTCAGTGTGAAGGCCCTAGGTTCAATCCCCAGTACTGCAAAAATAAATAAATAATCAACCAGAGGCAGGATCTTGGGCGAGGAGAGTTCTCATCCCCGATCCCCAGCCTCAGAAGACCCCAGGTCCCTTCAGTTCCCACACGTGCTAATCATCTGAGGCTGGGACCTTCCCGCCTCCCCAGCCATCTCCTCATCCTTCAGATGCGGCTGTGAAGGCCCGGGATTGCGCTACACTGAGTGTATCAGGGATGTGGTTGGCTGCTGGCACCCATGGAGGCTATTTTGGGAGGAGTGGTTACTAAGGAACGTGAGGCTCTGGTAACCGTGACAACCACAGGAAAGATGGAACCATGACATCCACCCTCCCTGTTCCATTCTTAGCTGCTCCTCTCAAAGCCGCATCTGGTGTTTGCTTTGCAAGATGTGGCATCTCCTGGGGCCCAGTAGGGCCTGACACTGATCCGGAAACCAGCTCTTGACCTACAGGGTACCGATGGGCTGAGGACGCAGACAGCTCTTAGCTCAGTGCCAAGGCCCTGGGTTCAATGCCCAGGGCCGGGGGAGAAAAAACATTCTCAGCCTCGCAGACCAGAAGCTCCACTTTGCTGATCCCCACGGCGTCCACCTCAACACCCAAGTGCTGGAGAAGCTAACTGGGAGGATGAAAAAGGATTTCAGGGCGTTAATTTGCAACTCAAAATAGAAGGACATCAGGGATCAGATGGCCTAGAGCAGGGCCCTTCCCACTGTTTTCCCAGCGGCAGGGATCGCTCAGTGTACCTCCTCCAAAGAAGGGAGTCAGAACCGCCTAGCTGATTGCTGGTGCACAGTTCTGGGCCTATCTGTAAATGATTGACATGGAGGCGAGCAAGTTGAGGAAAGCCCCGCCCCAGATGTGGGTGGCACTGGCCAATAGGCTCATAGTTTGGATGGGATCTAAGAGAAAGGAGGAAGTGGTCCCATTTTGGTAGAACACCAGGTTTCACTGTCCCTTGGACCTTAGTTTGTAGTTTCTTCAGGACATTGTCCCACCTCTGATAGTGTAAGCTACCTAATAACCCCCCTTACATAATTATGTATTTATTTTCTGTTGATTCTTTAGGGAACCCTAACCGATACAGAGCCCCTCCAAGCCACACCTTCTCCCACACCAGTTTGGAGCAGCTCTGCCGCGCAGCTCCTTGGGCTGGACACAGTGATCTCTTGCTAAAGTTCAGGCCACAGGCAGACTGAGCCCTTCCTCCTGGGCTGCTGGCACATTCTGTTTTCTTAGGGACATCTGCAGAAGCTGAGCTGATCCTTGTTCCCTTGCCACCAATCCTTCCCCATCACAATCACCTGTGAAGAAACTCACGGCCCTCTCTGTTTTAAAGGGTCTGTTCAGCTTTGCAGACTGTGATTAAACTGGGTGAGGAAACTTCCAAGTCCGTGGTGCTTAGTTTAATACGATCACTTGGAAAATCTAAAAAGATACCCACCCTTCCCACAATCCCCCATGATGGAAATACAAGCATTTATATCTGTGGAAAGAAAGATCAGAAGTTGCAAGCCTTGATTGACACTGCATGTGGTAAAGGGCAAAGCCAGGACTTGAACCCAAGACCTTCTGGTGCTGGTCCTAATGCTCTTTTCTCCGGCTGTCCTCCCAAGGTTGGGGCTGCCGAGCTAATGCAGGAGTTGAGCAGGAGCCATCACAGCCAATAATTATGTACTGAAGCAGCCATGACTTCAATACCATATTTAATTTTTGTAAATCCTTGGCTTTTCCATTGCATATGAATATGAAACGTCCATTACACCAACCAGATGCCTAGAATTAGAAAATACGACATTTTCAAAGCCTTGAAACTTCTACTGGTATATAATTACAGCCTACAGACTTTAAGTTTTTAAAAATAGTCACAAGGAGCAGGAATAATTAAGCTGGCATGATTTCTCTCCTATTAGATCACTCTCATGTTTGAGGCCCACAATTAAGAAATTTCCCTCCCCATTGAAACTAAAGCACCAATCAAGATTAGCTTTACCCTGGGTCAGTCCTAGGAAGCTATAAAATGCAAGTGGGTTTGAACTGAGCAAACTCAGAAATCGGCAGTATATAGATCTAGACACTGGCACCACGTCCTGGACCGTATGTGAGGTAGTGTTACCAGGTCACTGGAAGGCGTGGCCAGTAAAGATGGTGGTCACTGCTTCATGGGCCCTCCCCGGAAATCAACCTGGAGAAACTGCAAAGTAACACAAACACAGACCAGAGAGACAAGGGTAAGAACAATGGGGTGAGCCAGGCACGGTGGTGAGGCTGAGGCAGGAGACTCCCAAGTTCAAGCTCAGCCTGTAACTTTGTGACTTAGCGAGGCCCTGTCTCAAAGTAAAAAGTAAAAAAGGGGTGGGGATGCAGCATGGTGTAAAAGCCCTGGGTTCAATGTACAATGATGAGAAAAAGAAAAAAAAGAAGAGAAAACTCAGAAGTAGATGGCTGGCCTAAGTGAGACATCCACTGGAAGCCAAGTCACCCCACCCTGAGGCCAAGCCCCAGCCGGGTCTTGTCAGAGTCCCGGAGTAGGCAGGATGGGTCCCTGGGAACTGGGAGTTTGAAGCGGTCCCTGCAATGGGCCTCGTTTGGATCCAAAACAACCTCGGCACAGCAGTGTGCGCTCTCTAAATCTATCCAAAGTTGCATTTGGGTGGATTAGTTGTATCCGTAAATTAGACCTCATAGTGGCTGGGGATACAGCTCAGTGGTATAACATCTGCCTTGCAAGCCTGAGGTCATGAGTTCAATTGCCGGTACCACCAAAGGAAAAAAAATAGACCTCAGTAAATTTGATACTTTAAACTGGGCATGGTGGTGCACACCTGTAATCCCAGCACTGGGAAGTTTGAGGCAGGAGGATCGTCACAAGTTCAAGACCAGCCTGGCCTGCAAAGTGAGCTCAAGGCCAGCCTGAACTGCGTATCGAGACCCTGTCTCAAGAAGACAAAAAAAAAAAAAAAAAAAAGGAGGGGACAAATTAAAGTTAACTAGAAGTTCACTGCTGACATAAGGGGGATCTGTGGAAGATTGTTACTCAATTCTGTCTCCTTTCATCGGCTTTTGAAAATCACTGTAATAAAAAGTTGGAACAAAACCAGAAGGTCCACCGTCCAGAAAGTCCCTCACCCAGAAGCACAGCCCTCAGAGGAGCCTGGGAAGCGGGGCAGGGAGCCCTGACTGTTCACAGACTTGACCACTCCTTGATGAGTGTCTATACAAGGTGATCAAAACTGCAGTGACTGCTGCAGCTGAGTGCCGTCCAGCGGGAAGGCAGCTCATAAAAACGACGCTGTGTCCTCATCTGCCTTAGTTATGAGATCTAGCCCTGTGTGACTCCTGGCTCCTCCCCAAAGTCAAAATGACCAGAAAAGGAGCCATTCTGAATCCATTCAGCACATCAAGGCACCCAGGACAGCGCAACTAAAGACTCTCAGGAAAGAGGACTCCAGAGCTGCTGCAGAAAGTGGCCAGGACGATGGGACAAGTACACTCAGAGAGAGGGGAGGATTTCTAGGGGATTCATGGCAAGGGTCTTTTATTGCATTAGTTTTAAAATTTAAACATTTGCCATAGTTTTTATCACCTCTATTGCTAACAGGAGTGCCACACATGGCTGTGCCTCAGCAACTGCAACTGCTCTGTGTTCTGAGGATCCAGGGCAGCCATAACATCCCACCCCTTCCTCACGGGGACTCTGAGGACCAGGAGGTTGAAACCTGCCCATTCTCATAGCTGCCAGCCAAGCAGGGGCTGAGCCTCGGCTCCTGCTGGGGTTGAAGTTTCTCCCCATGGGAACAGCCCTGCAGGGGGACATCTTTCTCCCTCTGCACCTTATGAGCACTCCTGAGAGCTTCCTGTGGCTGGGGAGCTACCCCAGCCATTGGCAGCGATGGCAGTTCTGCTGATGGGTGTTACCACGGTTATATCTGCCCCGGGCCCTTCGAAGCCTTAGGCAGGAACACAAGTAGGACTGTGAGCGCAGAGACAGGGAGGGCGCCCCCTCTCCAGACCAGGATCAGGCACTCCACGGGCTCCTTTTACAGCTTGACCCACAACTCCCAAGACAGAGGCAGGTGTTATGTGCACAAGGGACCCTGCTTCCTGGCTCCTGAGCCACAGCCACGGGTCTGGAGGCCACGGCAGTCAGCTCAGTCCCCCAACTTACCAGGCTTCAGTGAGTGCCTCTGGCTGGCTCTCCTGAATGCTCATATTTGCACAAGCATTGTTACTTCAAATACCTTCACAGAAAGGATCTCAAACAGTGCTCTCCTGTCTCTTCAAAGGAGAGTTTAAGCACAGGTCTCCTGTCTTCGGTTATCCAGATCCTTTTTTTTTCTAATTTTTTTGACAAGGTCTCACTTTGTATCCCAGGCTGGCCTCCAACTCACGGTAATCCTTCTGCCTCAGCCTCCCTTGTGGTAGGACCACGGGGGCACACACCACACAGTACATGGTTTCCCAGAATCTTACTCATCCAGTAAGCAGAGGAGACTCAGAGGTGACCATAAAGTTGCTCTTACACCATTATCTTAGCCAGGTATAGTAACACATACCTGTCCTCCCTGCACTCTGAGGATGCTGAGGCAAGATCACAAGTTTGAGCCCAGCCTGGGGAAGGCAGCAGCGTAGCAAGGTTCTGTCTTAAATAAAGGGCTGAGGATGCAACTCAGTGCAAAGGCTCTGTATTCGATCCAAGTACTGCGTACTGCGGGGGGGGGGGGGCGCCCTTATAGCTCTCTTAGAACCAAAGCCCCGTTTCATGTCTCAGGTTCATGTCTCAGGGCCACCACAGCCAGCCATGTCACTGCAGGAAGCCAAGATAGGGACCTGAAAAAAGATAGGGACCTGTCATGCTGGAGCAAGGGTCATCGAGTCCTTCGTGTGTGTTCTGGGAGATCCATGAGGTCATCCCAAAGCACGGGATTTGAGCTGGCTCAGTGTCACAAACACACACTCACAAACATATACACACGTACTTGCACACCCACAAATGCTGGCCCTCTATCCCCGTGCTGAGGAGAGCGCCCCCTGGCCGGAGGTAGGTGAATGAACAGCTGGATGCATCTCCTGTCTCGCTGGGAGGTGATCCAGCAAGCACAGGTGGAAGCTAGGAGAGGTTCTGGAGGGAGGCCAAACAGGAAGTGCCGCCTTGGAGGCAGAGGAGGGTTAGATGCCCCACCCGATTTTCTGAAATGAACAAGAAATAGACCAGGGCTCAGTCAGCACCTTGGATGGAGTGGCTTCCTCGTGGCAGGAAAAGGGAAGGTTGTCAGCAGGATCCCCAGAGAGCGGAGAGCCCAGGGTGACTTGTGCAGCCCTGTCTGTGACATGGATGTGTGTGTAAAGGCGTGGGAGGTGGGCCTGCTTCCACACAAGTCTTGTCCCCCTGGATGGGGAGGTGATCAGGCAAAGCTTTGGTGCTCTCGCAGTGTGACAGTGTTTATCCCCAGCCACCCGGAGGAGTCAGAGAACGGTCACTTTCACTGGGCCCTGAGCCAGCGCTGTGACACCGCCTGCAGCTGGGAACAGTGTGTCATTCCCTGTGTCCTTGCAAACAAGCTGGATAAGGACACAGAGTCGTGTGTTTACAAGCTGCATTTCTGTTGGGTGGCATTTAGTAGTAGCATTCACCATATTGGTGATCCTACCCTGTAGTGACCCTCAGGAAAGAGGACTCCAGAACTCCTGCAGGAAGTGGCAAGGACGATGGGAAGCGTGTGCGAAGTGAAAGGGAGGGCTTGAGCAGGGTTCATGGCAGCGTGTCTTTTACTGTAGTATATTTTTTTAAAGTTAAACTGAAACGTTCACTGTGTGTTTTGATCACAGGTCGTATACAGGTGCTACCTGGGAGGAGCTCTCAGAAAATGAGTCGATTCCCCCTCCCTGAGTGATGAGGAATTTTAATTCATCAGAGAAAAGGGGGGGGGCTTGATGAGTTCTGAGGCTCCAGCTGAGTGGAGATGTTTTCCTCCTTCCAGCTGGGGTTTGACTCCCCAGGCAGAGGCTGCAGTGGAAGAGTTAGGGAAGGGGGAAGCAGAACCTGCCTCCGGCCACTCCTGTCGCTGTCCCTAGGGACACATGGCCATGTCTTTTAACCCGGAACTCCAGGGAGCCTGTCACAGAGGCCAACCCATGTGGAGAGGAGACGCCCAGGCCAGGGGCACATGGGCCGAAGGCCACCAGGCAGGAACTGCGCCCCATGTTGTAGGACCTGTTACTGCGTTGCTGCCCGGATACCCAGGCAGCCCTGCGAGGCGCCAGGGTGAAGGCACCAACAGTCTGACAACTGGGAAAGCTGGGGACTGCCTCCTCCCGGGTCAACTCGGGCTCCAGCCCTGGCCTGCAGCGCCCCCTGCTGAACTCGCACTCCCTGCCGCCTCCAGGCTGAGCCTCCAGCTGTCGTGAGAGAATGGAAAGACCATCATGGGAGAATGGAAAAACGTTGATTCACCTCGCGGCAGTGCGGCTGCGGGCACAGCCCTGGGGTCAACCAACTTGCGAACATGGCCCTCTCGCCTTCCTTCCAGCCCTGGGACCTGGGCAAGTTGGGAACCTTTCAGCTACCCAGGTCCAAAATAAGAATAGGTGGCTAGATGGTGCTAGTCTGGAATTCCAGCATTGTGGGAGGCTGAGGCAGGAGGATTACTACCAGTTCAAGCCCAGTTTGGACTACATAGTGAGTGCAAGGCCAGCCTGGACTACACACTGAGACTCTGCCTCAAACTACTTCCACCCCCAAAAAACACAAACATTTATTAAACACCTCCTCATTCCAGGCCAAGCACTAGGGGACCAATGTGACTCTTAGAGTCCCAGTCTGAAGGGACAAAAGACAGTGCCCTGGAGCTGATACCTGCTGGAGGTCAGCACAGAGTGGCCAGGGCACAGCAGAGGCCCCAGGCCCAAGAAGGAAGAGAAGCCTCTCAGGAGGAGGCGCACACGTCCAGAAGTTTCTAGAAGTTTTCAGAAAGTTCTTTCTCCCCGTAGAGTCCTTTTGTTTTATTTTTTGTCTTTTTGAGACAGGGTCTCACTCTGTAATCCTTGAACTGACAGAGATCTTCCTGTCTCAGCCTTCCAAGTGCTAGAACTTCAGGTGCCCCACCTCCACACCCACTTACCCCACCCTCCTGTAGGAGCACACTGTGTGCAGGGTCTGGTAGGTGGGAACCCCAGGGCCCTAGTACCGTGGGTCGAGGTCCCTGAACCCAGTCTCCCCGTGTGCCACAGGTAGCTTTGTAGGCACCACCAGAGCTCTGATTTCAAAATGTGTGCATTTTACTGAAGCGGAAAACGCAGAGAAAGGCTCAGGGACTAGCACAGATCCGTGGCAGGCGCGCCCCCTCGTGGCCATTTTGTACCACTACTACTCCTGTGGTTGGAGATGAGGGCGAAAGTCCAGCCCAAGGGTCCGGAACACCGACCTCGGCCACCGGTCCCTCAAAGGCAGCCCAGTTGCTTAGCGTGGTGAAGGGCAGCAAGGGGCTTTGATCAGCCCAGCTCTGCAGGGAAGCGCTGACAAAGAGGTCCTCAGTCGGGCGTGTGGTGCACACCTGTGGCACCAGCCAGCCCAAAGCGGGCTTTGGTGGGAGGACGGCAAGCTAGAGCCCAGCCCGGGGAATGTAGCGCACCCCGCTCAGCCCAGTCTCGTCAAGCACGGAGCACCTGGGATTGCTCTGTGGCTTACGTGGGCACTTGCAGATGCCCTTCCAGGGAGAAATACAGGAGCCTAAGCTCAAAGCTGCTGCTCCTGGGCTGTCAGGGTCCAACTGAGGAAGGGCCATGTCGGACTCACCTTCCAGCCTTGAGCTGCAAGGAGCACACCCAGCTCAGCGCATGCTGACCCCGCAGGGCTGGGACTCAGGGAAGGGTGCACAGATGTTCCAACTCCTCACGTACCACTGGCTCGAGCAAGGCGTCCGTCCACGCAGCAGAGGCCGGTTTTCGGGGGGCAGTTCCGACAGCTACACACAGCCACACCATCACCACGACCACTACGGGAACATCCCTGTCCTTCCAGATGTCCAGAATCTGCCCTGCGCCCTTCCTCATCACTCTGGCCCTGATGGCTACACTTCTGTGTTTTTGTGTTGTTTTGTTTTGTTTTGTTTTTGGTGTTCTTGAGGCAGGGTCTCACTATGCAGTTCAGGGTCTTGAACTCACTTTGTAGCCCAGGCTGGCCTCAAACTCACAATGATTCTCTTGCCTCAGCCTCCCGAGTGCTGGGATTATGGGCATGCACCACCACACTGGCTAGCTACACTTCTGACTTCAGTCCTTTTCTTTGTTTTTGGAGACAGGGAGTTACTGTGTAGCTCAGGTTGGCCTGGAACTCTGGAGATCCTCCTGCCTCAGCCTCCGAAGTGCTGGGATGACAGGTATGTATGGCTACACTTGGCCAAAAAAACTTTAACAAGCTTGGCTTGTGGACCACAGCAGTGTTTGGCTGGCTTTGAACCTGCACAGGTCCCTGGTTCAGAAAAAGACATCCAGAACTGGTCAAAAGTGTTCAGCATTGATGGCTCTTGAGTGCTGGCTCCCAGTCACTGGCTCTTGAAGATCTGGGGCTTCCACTCACGGTTCAGTTCTTTTTTTTTTTTTTTTTTTTTTGCAGTGCTGGGGATCAAATCCAGGGCCTTCCAACTAAGCTACAGACCCAGCCTTATTTTGTATTTTTAATTTTTTTGTCTCAGTAAAAAGAATTTATTTTTTTATTTTTAAAGAGAATTAAAAATAATTTAAAAAATTAGAAATGCTACTTCATTAAACAAGATGATAGCAATTCAACAGTGGTTGTTATATTTCATATTGTTGTCTTCAAATTAGTTGTTCTACTGGGCATGATGGTGCACACCTGTAATCCCAGCACTCAGGAGACTGAGGTAGGAGGATCATCACAAGTTTGAGACCAGCCTGGGCTACAAAGTAAGCTCAAGGCCAGCCTGAACTGCATAGCCAGACCCTGTCTCAAAAAGACAAAAAATAGAAACAAAAAAATTAGTTGTTCACATTACCAGATATAATCATGCAAAATTGGTCAAAAATAAAAAAAAATTGTAAGCATTTACAAACTGCTCCTTTCAATAAACCAATAGATATCAGCAGTACAATGATCCCAGATATCCTTGTATATACTTATATATTTTTCCTTTCTTCCTTCTTTTCTCTTTTCCCTCATCTCAGTTGTTCCATCCCTCTGAGCAGTTTCTTTCCCTTTCACAATATCTGTTGCACTTTCAGTTTTATTTACTCTTTCAGGTTCTTACACTAAGGAGACAATACAGTGTGTACACACACGGGTCCGATTTATTTCACTCATGTGTATGATCTATATTTGCATCCATTTACCTACAAAAGCCTCAAGTTTATCTTTTTTATAGCTGAGTAGTACTCCATTGTATAAAAATACCACATCTTTTTTATCCATTCCTCAGTTGATGGGCATTTGGGTTGTTTCCAAGATTTAGCTATGACAAATTGCGCTGCCATAAACATGGGTCCTCATGTATTGCCGTGGTATGATGTTTTCAGTTGTATTTTTAATTTTGACACAGGCTCTTCCTAAGATACTAAACTGTCCACCTTGTGCTCAAATTGAAGATCCTTCTGCCTCAGCCTCCCAGAGCTCTAGGATGACAGCCTCTTATCTCAGCCCAGTTCTGGGGGTGGGGTGTGGAGAGAGCAGAGGCTCAGGCAGAGTCATGGGCTTCCCGGTCACTTGCTCTGCTCCACCGTCAGACTGGACTCTGGGTCCGATTACCTGGAGAGAGGACACCAACGCAGTGCCTGCCAGCCACAGGGGTCCCTGGCATCAGGGCACAGTGAGAGGTGCCGAGAGCCCCCCAGGAGACAATGCTGCCTGGGTCTCATTTTACCCGTCCTTCGCATGGGACAGCGGGGGCCGGGACAGGGCGGCACCTCCCTAGACGCCTGTTGCACCGGGCTGAGGGGGTTGTTCTCTGCCCTCCCGCTCTGTGCTTGTCCAGCCGTGCCCGTGTCCCTGGGTTCACAGACTGTGCCCAAGCAGAGGACTTGTCACACACCTGGGGAGAAGGCAGGGGACAGGCCTGGGGCCAGCTCCGTGTCCCCACAGCCCAGCGCTGGCTGCACCCAGGTCTGGGGGGCAGGGCCCAAGGCGCTGTAACCGTGGGTGACGAACCCAAGACACTGGGGCCCCGGGGACCCTGAGCAGGGCAGGGCCCCAGGTTGGGGTCCGCCGGGCGCAGGTGAAGGTGCGGGACCAGCCACATCGCACAAACCTGGTTTCACCACACTTCTCCGGGGCCGGGGCCCACCCCCCAGAAGCCCCATGTGGACGGGCACCCACGGAGCCTCAGCGCGGCCCTGCTAAGCTTTTGAGGGTGCACCCGGGAAACGGCTGCTCCAAAGGCCTGCGGGAGCACCCAGCACCGCCAGCTCAGCTTTGCTCGCAATTTTGGGCTGCTGCGCAAGCCTTTACTTTCACTGGAGACAACTCGGGGACGGCGTGCTCATCTCGCCCACTCTGGCCACGACAATCCCACTTTATTTCCGCTTTTCTTGTCTATTTGCACCACCATGCCTGGCTGAAACCATGTGATAGTTACGCTTGTGTGCCTGCCTTACTTCACTAAATGCTGTGGTCTCAGTTTTCTAAATGCACATTAAACCAGGTGCGGTGGCAACAAGCCTGTCATCCCAGCACTCGGCAGGGATGCGGCAGGAGGATCACCACAAATTCAAGGCCAACCAGGGCTACACAGTGAGTTCAAGGCCAGCCTAAACTACATAGTGAGACCCTGTCACAGATAAGCCAAAAACAAAAAATGCATTTTAAGAAGACCACCTTTGGTCCAGCTGCTGTGCGGTGCTGTCTGCCCCGCACTCGCTCTAACCTGCTTCTCCCCTGGACCTGGCTTCAGGGTCCCTCCAGAGCCGAGTCCCAGAGGCCTCCAGTGCCAACACACAGCCATTGCCACTGCAGAGTCGCCTAGGGACTCTCCTCCCTGTTCTGGGGACCCCGAGGGGCCTAGAGGGCAGGGGATGTGGGCCTGACTGCTCTCTGGAGTCCAGGCGAGGACTGACCACCCTGGGCAGGAGTGCAGTGGCAGGAAACAACCCTGGCTCCTCTGTGACCTTGGCACGCTGTGCACACTGGAAACTCCCACGTCCACTCTGGGCTCAGCCTGTCACCTGCGGGGTGGGCACAGTCAGTGGGTCACTGTCACAGGCCATGGGGACAGCGCTTGGGAACCTATAGCCTGAGGCACAGACATAACGGGAAGACTCTGTAGTGGGGAGGTTCATACAGAGGGGTGCCTGTTTCTGTGAGGAAGCGAGTGAGACAGGGTCTCAATACATAGCCCGGGCTGGCCTTGAACTCTGTGATCCTCCTGCCTCAGCCAGCTGAGTGCTAGTATTACAGGCCTGCACATGCCCAGGTTATAAAAAAAAAATTTTTAAACACATACCATATGTTTTGATCTCCCGTGTATATTTTGCACATCAAAGAAACGAATGAAAAATCAAGTTATTTATCTGGGCCACCTAGCACCCAGAACACTTCAGGACAATGTCCCTTTGTTCCCTCTGGCTCCTGCTGTGTGCGCCCCAGGGCCAGTGGGATAGACCTGGTGTAATTAGGCTGGACACTCGTGCTTTAATGAAAAAGCCAGCCATAGAAGGATCCTGGAACCTTTCGGTGGCCTGCAGAGGTATGAATGTCCCTGTACTATGCCACACCCTAGAACAGCTGTGCCCATGGTTATTGAGTAATTGATTGCTGGGTGAGGTGCAGGGGGGGGCGCCTGCGGCTGACAGGACCAGCCCTGAACCTGACAGATCTTCCAAATGTCCTCTAAGACCACACCCTGCAGGAAGCCCTTCCACACCCCCAGTTCACAGCTGCTGTGTGCTCCGAGTACTCCAGGCCCGACTTCATGAAAGCAGTACAGAGCAGAAAGATTGACCTGTGAGCCTGAAAACAGCTTACTTCTGAGCCTGTGGAGGGGTGCACACATGTAACCCCAGCACTCAGGAGGCTGAGGCAGGAGGATTGAGGCCTGCTTGGGCTACACAGTCAATTCAAATTGATTTTTGCAGATCTTACTTCATACAGGTGAATGCACTGCTAGTACCTCCACCCCCAGGGGCAAGAAGCGAGGCCTGCAAAGGGAGAATCGTGCAGTTTGAACTTCAAGTTCTGCAGGGCGTGGTGGCGCATGCCTGTACTCCCAGCACTTGGGAGGCTGAGGCACGAGGATCGTTCGAAGTTCGAAACCAGCCTGGGCTACAAAATGAGCTTAAGGCCAGCCTGAACTGCATAGCAAGACCCCGACTCAAAAAGGCATAAATAAATAAACTTCAGGTTCTGCAGAGACCAAGGTCGGGAGTGTTCAGGGTCCCGGGAGGAGGGAATTTGGAAAGTAACAAAGACTCACAAATGATATTGCTTAAAGCCAGGTGTGTTGGGGCATGCCTGTAATCCCAGCCTGGGGAGGCTGAGGTAGGAATGTCATTGTGAGCTCAAGGGCAGCCTGAACTGCATAACAAAACCCTGTCTCAAAAAGACAAAAAAAAAAATCCTGCCTCAGCCTCCCAAAGTGCTAGGATTACAGGCATGCGCCACCATGCGTGGCAAAAAGAAAATGTTTCTTAAAGGTGTTTAGCAAGAGATTTCTGGCTGCACAAAAGTGATTAATATGTCGTTTAATAAGACTACGAACACGCCAAAGGCCTATACTTGTCCCCCGCCCGCGGGATAGCGGAGGGAGGAAAAGTCAGGAGTGCTGGTGGAGGACGAAGCAGGAGGGTCTGAGGTTCACACCCCGACTGAGCAGTTTAGGGACTCGGTAATAGCCCGTTCCAAACTGAAAATCATAAGGCCCGGGTTCAACCTCTAGGGCCACGAAGAAAAGAAAGGGGCAAGGAGTAGAGGGGACTGGAAGAGGTCCTGTTAAACCGCTGAGAGAATAAGAAAAGGAAGCCAGAACCCCCGACGCGGACAGGACTGTAGAAAGCGCCCGCGCTGGGACACCCGCTCCGCCCCCGTGGAAAAAACCAAACCCGTACCCTCTACCCGGCCACCTCTCATTGGCCGTGCGTGCGAGCGACGTCCATCGCGACCAATGGGCCGCGGACACGCGCGGCGAGCGCTTCCGGCCCGCCCCCCTGCGCAGCCCCGCCCAACGGCGTGCAGCGAGGCCGAGGCGGGACGGCGTGCTGACGGCGGCTCGGCATGGCGCTCGTGGGGCTAGGTAGGCGCGGGGCGCGGGGTCTCGGCGGGGACGTCGGGGGGCATCGGGCCGGGCCGCGGGCGGGCCCCCCAGCCGGGCCGAACAGGGAATCTGGTCCCAGACTCCCTGTGCCGAGTGCGTGGGGCCCGCGCCGTGCCCTGGCTGACCCGCGTCCGCCGTTCCCACACAGGTTCCACGCGGGGCGGGGGGCGCGCGCTGTGATCCCTGCGCTCGGGGAAATTGAGGCAGGAGGGTCGCAAGATCCAACCCAGCCCGAGCGACTTGGCGAGACCCTTTCTCAGAGTACCAAAGGGCGGCTGGGTGGGCAGGCCGCCGGGACCCCCCAGTAAACGGCTTGGTCCTGAGCAGGGCTGGTGGTTGCTCGCAGAGGGTGTGGCGCTTCACAGGCCGCCTGGCGACCCGGACCGCGGAGATGGGCTTGCACTCCACGCGTCTCGGAGCCCCGGCCCTGGGAGGGTGCGGCGACCCCGCTGTGTGACCCGGGGCAGGAGGCCTCTCCGTTGTGAGGGCCAGAGCGCAGGAGGGAACGGGGGTTGTAGCCTCTGGTCTCCCGAGGGGGCAGCCGAGCTGGGCGCAAGGACTGATAATGTCCTTTAACCAGTTAATCCAGCCAGCCGCGACAGCCTTTTCCGGGACCCTCCGGCCCCCGGTGGCTGCTACGGGTTGCGAGGAGCTGCAGGCCGCAGATCAGATCGGGACTGGCTGTCCCGATGTCCCTGCCACACAGCGGAGGGTCCTGTGAATTTTAGCAGCGGGCCGTGTTGACCCACGTGAGCCTCGTTCGTCATCATCAGTAAATGAGCCCCAGGGTTTGTGGGTGGCGGCTGAAAGGGACTCTTCGTGGCCACTTTTAGCTGTCAGAATTTATACGCCTCTGACAAAGTGCATTTGATAGCCTTCTCACACTGCTGCGTGGCGTTTCCTTTCATGGACTTAGGTCTAAGACAGCACGGGGAGGGTTTCACTGGGTGGCCCCATATAAGGAGGGAGGCTCTTCAGGAAAGCAGGCAGATTTTTTTTTTTTTTTTGAGACAGGATCTCCTTATGCAGTTCAGGCTGGCCTTGACCTCACTTTGTAGCCCAGGCTGGCCTCGAACTTGCAACCATCCTCGCCTCAGCCTCCCGAGTGCGATGATTACAGGTGTGCGCCACCACATCCGGAGTGGGAGAATTTAAAGGCAAACCAAAAGTCTTGTGCCGGCCTGGCACACACACCTGGGATCCCAGCACTTGGGAGGCTGAGGCTGGAGGATCATTTCCGGTTCAAGGCCAGGCTGGGCTACACAGTTCAAGGTCAGTTTTAGCTACAAATCAAGACCCCATCTCAGTCCCCAGGGCCCCAAGAAAAAGTCCCATTACTGTTACCAAGAGGGCAAAATAAAGGCTGTGTTACACTGTCAGCAGTCATGTACGAAATGATGGTACATTCCCGGTGGCTGACGTGTAGCCCAGTGATCCCCACCCTCAGCCTCCACCCTGCTGGGGTTGTAGGTGTGCCACTGCGCCCAGCTCTGCATCTAGGTTCTTATGCAAAAGTGGTTAGGGCAGGGCTGGTCAGAATCTTTAGGCTTTCTGAGACAGGGTCTCACTATGCAGTTCAGGCTGGCCTTCACCTCACTTTGTAGACCAGGCTGGCCTCGAACCTGCAATGATCCTCCTGCCTCAGCCTCCTGAACACTGGGATTACAGGTGTGTGCCACCACACCCAGCTGGTAGGAATCATGTATTACTGTTCTTCATCTCTGAAAAAAAGCGAAGATCCTGGTGTCTTCAGATTAACTGCAAAGCTCGGGAACTCGTCTGTTGGGTGGAGGTTTAAGAATCGTTGGGGACAAAGACCAAAAAAAACCTCCCAAAAGCCAGGTGTGGTGGCGCAGGCCTCTAATCCCAGCACTTGGGAGGCTGAGGCAGGAGGATCATTGCGAGTCCAAGACCAGCCTGGGCTACATAAGTGAGCCCAAGGCTAGCCTGAACTGCATAGCGAGACCCTGCCTCAAAAAGATTTAAGAAAAAAAAAAAAGAAGAAGAATTGTTGGGAACGATCAATAGTGAAAAACAAAAGACTCTGGATTTGGTCTGTAGCAGTTTAGCAGCCCAGCTCCACCATCCCAAATAGGTAGATTAGAAGAAATAACTCATAATCTCTTGCAGCTTTTTGGCTATTTTGCTTTGGACATTTTCACAATAGGCCCAGAGTCCTGAACAAGTATTGGTTCATAGCAAATTGACAAAACCCACAAGTAGCAGAGTGTCGTAGAAGGGCTCAGCGCCAGCCTCATATGGTTAGGATGGTCTCTGCTTAGAGCTCTGGCTGGTGCACTTTGTTAAACATGTGAGGCCCCTGTGCTTTTTTGTGGTCTTCACACTGAGCTACATGTCCTCTATGTTTTGAGAGAGGGTCTTATTAAATTGCTAAATTGCTGGGGTTGGGTTGGGCTCAAACATGGGCTCTTCCTGCCTCAGCCTTACAGAATGCTGAGATTAGGGTCCTGCACCACCCGGCTGGTTCAGACTACTGTACTTCCTGCAGCAAAAGTAATTGAGTAGCACCATCCAATAGAGATGCTGTAAAAGCTTTTTTGTGAAGTCATTTTTAGGTTTTGTGACAACCACATTTAAAAGGGCAAAGAAGAACCATTAAAATTCATTTTAATGCAATCACACACCACCCAGCAGTGTTCCCTGGGAGGACAGACCACACTGGTGGCATCAGCTGGTGGTGGTGCCCTGCTGTCGACAAGCAGCATCTCCACAAGGGTGCCATTGTCTGCGCTGTGGCCCTCTCAGAGTGGGTCCCTCGATGAAGCCACCTGAGCCCCGACATACCAGGATGTGGAAAGGCATCCCCAGACCCTGTCAGTGTGAACAGTACTGAAGGGTAGGTCATGTGCAGATTTTCTCCTTCAAAGTCTGAAGTTCAGTTACACTAGAGCACATGTCTTGGGCTGGCTGCTGGCCCCCTGCTGGGTGGCACATTCATCTTTTCCTGCCCCTTGTTAGGTTTTTAAGACAAGATCTCTAGTCTAGACTGGCTGCAAACTTGCAGTGATCCTCCTGCCTCAGTTTCCCTATTGCTGGCATCATAGGTGCGCCACCAAAGCCAGCCTATTGTTTTTCCCCTTTTTATGGTTTATTAGTTTTATTTTACAAGGCCATGTCCACAGTACATAATAGTCACACTCCTCATGGAGAGCCAGCGCGCACACGTGATGCTTCTCAGTTGGTTTCCCTCTGGGTCTTCTTTTTTGTGGTATCGGTACTCAAACTCAGGACCTTGTGCTTGCCAGGCAGGCACTTGTGCTGCTGAGCTGTATCCCCAGACCTCCCTCCGAGTCTTATCTCCTCCCTCTTTAAAAAGCTCTCCCAACTTCCTGTCCTCTGTCCTTCCTTCTGCTTTGTTTTAACCTTGGGTTTCTTACTTGGAGGAACCGGGGGCTGTTTAAACCTGTGTGTCCCATTTCTCTCCCCTGGCACCTCAGTCTCAGTGCCCTCCCTCTGTGATACTGTCGATGTGAAAACTCTAAACTGGTTCTGTGACGTGGGTCCTCAATGCCCTGCAGGTGGCCAAAGGTCACCACTAAATGGGACCTCAGTCATTGCCACCTGTCCCTAAGGGGGTGGTCAGGGGCTGGCTGTGAGCAGCAGGGTGGTCATGTGGAAAACTGGAAAATGCCTCCAGCCTTAGGGTGTGACTCTAGGAAGCGGGTGGGCAGCAGGGAGGACTGGCCGGTGGCCATGGGGTCCCTGCAAGCGCCCCAGCTGATGCTGTGCGTCCCTGCAGGCTTGGTGAGCTGCACCCTGTTCCTGGCTGTCCATGCTCTCTACTCTTCTGGTGATGCCGTCATTGAGCTGACACCAGCCAACTTCCAGCGAGAGGTCATCCAGAGTGACAGCCTGTGGCTCGTGGAGTTCTATGCTCCCTGGTGAGGGCACTGCGGGTGGGCGCAGGGCTTGGCTGCCTGGGATCTGGTGTTGCGTGGAGGCAGCTCCCTGGGGCCCCGTTTTGTGAGGAAGAGTCCAGTCAGAGCAAGGGGGTGCACGAGTGAGGGAGCGCTCTTTCCCTGGGGAGGGCTGGCCCTGCTGTTTGGCTCGGAGGGGAGTCTGGCCTGGCTGGCTTCTCTACCTCCTGCAGGAGGCCAGGGGGACCCTGAACAGGCAGTGTTCAGCGCATGTTGTCAAGCGCAACCCTGCACAGTAGAGCAGTGAGGGCCTCAGAGCCTGAGAGCAGATAGCTCACACAAGCTGCAGGCTGTGCCCTGGAGTGGCGGCCACAGGTCCCCGTGCCAGTGCAGCCAGCTTGGCCCATGAAGATGAGCTGTGAGCTGAGTCCTGGACAAACTTTTTCTGGCAGTATTGGGGATAAACCCAGGAGCTTTGCACTGAGCTACATACCCAACCTTCTTTCATTTGGAGACAAGGTCTTGGTGAGACACTAAATTACCCAGGGTGGGCTCAAACCTGAGATCTTCGCATCACAACCTCCTAAGTGCTGGGATTACAGGCCTGACCCACTGTGCCCAGGCTGCAAGTGTGGCTTTGTATCACAGGCCATTCCCCTATTTCCTGAGAGCTGCAGTACCAGAGAAAATGCTTCATTCTGAAAACGCACCCTCCTGCAGGACCGAGACAGCAGAACCACAGTGAGGTGGCTGCGGCTGCTGCCAGGCGGCACTGGGCTGAAGCGGGCTCTGCGACCTACAGCTCCTGGTCCAGACTCCCATGGCCCCAGCAGAGCTTTCCTCAGTGCATCCTGGGTGATGGGAAGCTGAACGGTCATGGAGATGATAGGGCACAGAGACCCTGGGGCAAACCTGGGTGCCAAGGGAGCCCCATGCCCCCAGCCCAAGAGCTGGGGCAGGAGGTGGTGTTGACTGGCCGTACACCCCAACCCCAAGTCTCTGACCTCGCATGTCAGGGCTGGCAAGGTGGGTACAAGGGCTGTCACACAGTGACCCGTGGCAGTGCCCACGCAGCACCCGCCTCCCAGACCTGCTGCGCTGCAGGTGTGGCCGGAGTGGCTCACAGCTTGGCACGTGGGAGGCCCTGCTTGCATCGCCAGCACCAAATAAACGCAAACCTGTTGGGCAGCTGTCTCTGGGTGCAGTGTGACATTGAGTATTCCCTGAGCCTTCAGTCTCATGTATCATACATCAGAGAAGGGGACAGAGCTTCCGGGGAAATCCTCCCTGAGGGTCCGGCATGGTGGTGCACACCGGTGATACCAGCACTGGGGAGGCTGAGGCAGGAGGACCACCATAAGTTCCAAGCCACCCTGGACTATGTAGTGATTTTGGGGCTAGCCTAAACTACATAATGAGACATTGTGTCAAAAAACAAAAGTTTAAAAATCAGGTGTCTTGCAGCAGTAAAATAGGCACCACGCCTGTAGCCTCAGTGAGCTGTAGGAACGTGACAGGCTCTGGGATGCTTTTCTGCATTCTCTTTTGTAATGACTTTAAATATCAGAGCCTGTTGGATGATATATCCCTTGTGTTCTTGCCCACACCCTCCACCCACGCCTGAGTATGTACACAGCTTCACTGTCCTTGCACAGAGTTTCGTACTTTTCAGTTGGCGAAGGGCACTCGGCGCTGTGCTTCCCGTGGTGGGTTTTTTATTTTATTTAGTTTTGTTTTATGCAGTACAAGGGAAGAGCCCGGCACCCCACCGAACCATACCCCGGCCCTTATGCTGACTTCCCAGATGGGAATCTGCTGTTTCTGAGGGGATCGGGGGTCCCACACGCAATGGTCCGCCAGGCTTTTGTTGGGCCACTGTGTTGTGGTACGATTATGTCCTGAGTCACGGGTCCCTTGCCCAGTGTCGGTCCCCCTCTGCTGGCCGTGGAGGTCTCACACCAGAGCCATGTTAGGCTGGGTGCACGGAGGCAAAGGCTCGGCCGCCCCCCCGTCACCATGTTCTCCGCAGGTGCGGTCACTGCCAGAGGCTGGCGCCCGACTGGAAGAGGGCAGCGAGTGCGCTGAAGGTCAGTGAGGCAGCCCCGCGTGGGGCTGGGAGCCGTGGGTGCTGACGTAGCCACCTGCAGCCTGCTCTCCCAGCCCGTCGGCCTGCCCCCGGGGTTGCTGTCTCACCTGCCTGTCCTTGGGACCCCAGGGCTGTGCTTGTGACCGCTGGGGAGCAGGAATGCAGGTCACAGCAGGAGGAAGCGCAGGTGACCACTTTCTCTGCTGCAGGGTGTCGTGAAAGTCGGGGCCGTCGACGCAGACAAACACCAGTCCCTGGGCGGCCAGTATGGTGTCCAGGGCTTCCCTACCATCAAGATCTTCGGAGCCAATAAAAACAAACCAGAAGATTATCAGGGTAAAGGTGTCCCTGCTACTCTGGTTTGGAGCCAAGATCCTGGGCTTCTATTTTTTTGTTCATTTGTTTGGGAGGGTTTTTGTTTGTTTGTTTTTTTCTCTTTCCAGTTCTGGGATTCCACCCAGGGCCTTCACACCAAGCCACACACACAGTTTCTTAATTTTTTTATTCTGAGCAGATTCTTGCTAAGTTACCTGGCCTGGGTTTGAACTTGAGATCCTTCTGCTTCAGCCTCTTAGAGTGCTGGGATGTCAGGTGTGCGGCACACTAGGCAAGAACCTAGATTCTATAACTGGTTAGCCCGCTGCCTGCAAGTTTCTCGTGCTCCTCCGACCGGGGCCTTTTCATACAGCCTTGATCTCAACAGAGCAATAGTGTCACTTTCACCACATTATAGTTTTCAGCAAGGATCTGTGGTGTGAGGGACATACTTACGCTGTTGGTGTCACTGGGGAGTGTTTGCCCTGGCTTTTTATGCCTGGTAAACATATGATAAGCATGTGACTTTATTTGAGGCAAGGTCTGTCTGTAATCCAGGCTGACCTAGAACTCATGGTGAGCCTCCTGCCTCAGCCTTCAGTGTGCTGGGATGGCAGGTGTGTACATTCGTGCCCAGCTCTAAGCATTTGGCCTTGGCCGCACTCTGGTCTGGTAGGCTTAGTGGTGGTGGGTGCCCCAAGGTTTCCCACTTGTAAGCAAGTATGTTTCATGATCCTGCCATGAGTCGCAGCAGCAGTGAACAAGGGACTATCAGCCTCAGATGCCTGGCCAGGGGAGCCCTGGGGCACAGATCTGGAGGGTGGAGCAGCTGGGTCCTCACCTGCAGGCCCCATGCTGATGGGTTGGAGTCTGCTGTGTATCAGTCTGTGCTGCATCTTGTCGGGAATAGGTGTGACACCTGTGTCATGCCACCAGAGGTGACGGAAAGAGTGTGTGCACAGCCCGGGGCTTGGTGGTCACGGGGGTTCCTGGGCTGGGGCTGTGCACTTTGCCTGCTGGATGCGCCCTGGCTCTGGGTGCGAGGGAACGACCAGTTGTTGCCGTCTGCTTTCCTGTTACTGCCTACTACAGTAACAGTTTGGGCCGCAGAGAGCTGATGTGTGGGGACACAGCCCTGGTGCTATGGCCCAAACAGCTGTGGTCTGAGTGTCTCTCGGGGCACAAGCCTGCCGCCTTCGCAGTGGAGCTAAGGTCCCCATGTCCGTGTGAGTGCAAGGAGGCTGCCTGCTCCTGGCTTGTGTGTGGAGGCCATGCTGCCAGGCCTCGGTCTTGCCCAAGCCGCAGGAAATGTTAGGTCCCTGTGCCGTGGGGGGGGGGATGCGGACAGAGGATGGAGCCATGTACTCAGCACCCGATGCTGCCCATCCCTGCAGGAGGCAGGACCGCAGAGGCCGTTGTGGATGCTGCACTCGGCGTTGTGCGGCAGCTGGTGAAGGACCGGCTGGGTGGCCGCGCCGGGGGCCAGGGCTCAGGAAGGCAGGTGAGGTGGGCGGGGCTGCCTGGGTGCTCTTTGCGGGAGGTCACTCACCCCCAGTGGTTTGGAGTGGTGACGTTCCCACTGAACTGTGATAGCAAGCGGGGTGCGCTGTCCCAGAGGGGTCACCAGCCTCCTGTCACAATGCTGCCTCCCTGGTGTCCATGGGAGGCTGGGACAGTTTCCTCCGTGCCATCCCTGGAGGACACTTGGGCTTGGTAGCCATGGTTCGCCATGCACTTTGACGGAGAGCGGGTTTTCTGCACCCTGCTGAGGTCTGATGCTTGCATCTGGTGCCAGGGCAGGAGCGAGGGCCCAGGAAAGAAGGACGTGATTGAGCTGACAGACGACACCTTTGATGAGAACGTGCTGGACAGCCCCGACGTGTGGATGGTGGAGTTCTACGCTCCATGGTGCGGACACTGCAAAAAGTAAGTGCTCCCCGGGCGGCTGTCTGCAGTGCTGCAAGGATGCCTGTCCAGGGCTGCGACGGGGCTCCTGGCATTCGCGCCTAGAGTCCCCTGTCCTGTCAGGACATCATAGGGCGACTCGGTGCCAGCTGGGGTGGGCACAGGGCCTGGAAGGTGAGTGTCACCACCATCTGTGTCTTTCCTGTGTGCCACTTCTCAAGATGCTTCCAGGGGTGATAAGGAGTGGGCTGGGCAGGGACACACACAAGCCCAGTCCCTGAGCACTGAGCTCGGTGCCCTCCCTCCAGCCTGGAGCCCGAGTGGGCTGCCGCCGCCACAGAGGTAAAGGAGCAGACGAAGGGCAGAGTGAAGCTGGCGGCTGTGGATGCCACTGTGAATCAGGTCCTGGCGAGCCGCTATGGGGTGAGTGCTGGGGACGGTGCGCTGGAGGCAGCAAGCCTTTCAAAAGGGGGATGTTACGTGCTGACCAGAGCAGGTCTGAGCCAGGCCATAGGCTGCTGAGTTCCCGCTGCTGCTGCTGCCTGGCAGCTGCGGCTACCCCAGCTCATACAAGCTGCCAAGCAGCCTCTGTACAGCACACCCATGTTGTGCACCAAGACTGGGGTGCGGTGGGGTGTGTGTGCCTTGGGCATCCTGCAGGCCAGGCTGTGCTTGTCACGGGGCATTGCTGTGGTAGTTTTATCAGGCACAGAGGTGTGACTTCTTTGTACTAAGTGTTCATCTGACCTTGTGCTTTGTTAACAGATCAGGGGTTTTCCCACAATCAAGATCTTCCAGAAAGGTGAGGTCCCCGTGGACTACGACGGTGGGCGGACGCGGTCTGACATCGTCTCAAGGGCCCTGGACCTGTTCTCTGACAATGCCCCACCTCCGGAGCTCCTGGAGGTAACCCTGCCTGCTGGAGCAGGGACATGAAGGCAGGAGGCGATGCCTTTGTCTGTTCCAGTCAAGCTCTTTCCCCTCTGGGTTTTGGAGGCAGGGTCTTGCTGTGTGGTTCGGGCTGGCTGTGAACTCCCTAAGCAGTGAGACATGACCATTTGGGGCTCTGTCTACAGGGGGTGGGGGCTCAGCTAACTAGAGGACAGGAGGCTCACCTTGCAGAGCTCCTTGCCAGGGCTTCAGTGCGGGAGGTGTCCCTGGGTACAGCTTCTGCCTCTCTGCCCAGTCTTGGAAATGCCAAGCTAAGCCTTCAACCACGAGCCCCATAGCTGTTGTGTCTACAGCTCCCACCCCATCCGTCACCTGTCCTGTCCCCATAGATAATTGGCGAGGAGGTGGCCAAGAAGACTTGTGAGGAGCACCAGCTGTGTGTGGTAGCCGTGCTGCCCCACATCCTGGACACTGGTGAGTGGGGAGCTGTGACCCACCAAGTAACCCCCAGTGGGGACACTTCACCTCTCTTCAACCTCTTTGTTTCCATCAGGAGCGACAGGCAGGAACTCTTACCTGGAAGTTCTTCTGAAGTTGGCAGATAAATACAAGAAGAAAATGTGGGGGTGAGGAGTGACCCTGGTGTTGTGGAGGGGGAGGGAGGCGGGCTTCCTGGAGGTAGTGCCCCTGGGTTCCTGTGTTGCCCACTGTGTTTTTACTTAAGAAAGAAAAACCATTGTTACTCCAGAAAAAGAGAAGTGAGGCGGGGCTTTTAATTATGAGGTGCTTGTGTATTAGAGACACGCAGCTTGAAGGAGAGAGGTTTAGCGTAGCTCGTGGTTTTACTTGATTCAGTCCATGGTTGCCTGCTCCAAGGCAGGACAGGCATGGCAGAGGGCCTCGCAGAGGAAGCAGAGAGAGAAGGCTGAGCTGGGGGTAAGAAGGCACCCACCCAGATGGGTTGGTGGCCCACGCCTGCGATTCCAGCACTTGGGAGACAGCAGCAAGACAGCTGCAGTGGTTCAGAGGCAGCCTAGGCTACGTCATTCAAGAGTACGTAGCAAGGCCCGGTGTCCAAAAGAAAGCATCAGGCTTACATCCCAAAGTCTGTGACTCCTCCAGCCAGGCCCCAGCTCCTGCCACGCACCTAGCTGTAACCCCCCACGATGGCCCTGCTGATGACACAGTGCCCCACTGCCCATTGCCTTCCAAACCCGCAGCTCTGAATGTGAAACTTGGGTCTAGGTCTGCACCGTAACAGCGTCCGCAGCACGCCTCTCCTCTTGGGAATCCTGTCCTACATGGCGGCTGGGTTTGCGTTTGGTGTTTGCCACCAACCAAATGCCTGAGACAGGCATCTTCAAGGAGAAGGATTCGCTGGCCGCTCCAAGGCAGTAGCACTCAGGGAGCCCAGGGCACAGCTGACAGGCGCTCAGCTGGTAGCTGGAACAGGGATAGAAAGGTGTACCTAGTGCCTGCCACCTCCTGCTTGGCCCCCCTTGTACCCCTACACAGTTACACAGGCATCTGTGCCCCACTGACTGCACCACCCTGGGCGTCCCTCAGCCTGATAGGACCAAGTCATGGCTGCAGCCCGCAAGTGGAGCATATTGAGGTGGCGGAGCCCTGATGTCTGTTCAGCCCCTTGTGGGGCTGGGTCTAGGCAGACTTAAAGCAGACTGTCCTTGCTGCTGCTCAAAGCGCTTGCTCTCCCAGGTGCCTGGCACCGCCTCTGGTGATCCACGCGTGTGCGGGCTGGTGAGACATGCGTGTACACGGTAAACCAGATGGTGGTAGGGCTCAGGCTAAAGCACAGCAATCTTTGCAGACGCTTGTTTGGGATCCGAGGACAAAGCTGTCTGAGGATAGAGCCTTCTGCCCTGAGGATTGCACGATGTGCTCTCCGCACTCAGCTCAATGTCATCTTCATCCTGATGGCTGTTGCCTTTGCAGGTGGCTGTGGACAGAGGCGGGTGCCCAGCCGGAGTTGGAGAGCGCGCTGGGCATCGGCGGGTTTGGGTACCCAGCCATGGCTGCCATCAATGCGCGCAAGATGAAGTTTGCACTGCTCAAGGGCTCCTTCAGTGAGCAGGGCATTAACGAGTTCCTCAGGTAATTCCCTGTGGCTGGGCAGTCAGTGTGGTGTCTATTTGGCTCCATTGTGGTTGGAAACTAGGTGTGTAAAAGCAGGCAGTTAGACACGCCTGCAATTCCAACACTCTGGGAGGCTGAGGCAGGAAGGTGGTAAGTTGGAACCCAGCCTGGATTGCTCAGTGCTTTAGCGAGACCCTGCCTCAGAATAAAAACTGAACGCATGGTACCTGAGGCCCAATGCCATACCCACACCAGGTTCACCTTCTGTGTCCCTGTGTCCATCCTGATGTGTCCTGCTATCTCCCCAGGGAGCTGTCTTTCGGACGTGGCTCTACAGCACCTGTGGGTGGTGGTGCCTTTCCTGCCATCACTACAAGGGAGCCCTGGGATGGCCAGGATGGTGAGGTGAGCACTGGGCCAGAGGTGGGAAGGATCCCCAGAGCTGGGCCCTCTCTGGGCACCTGACCTGTCGTGTGCGGTGCTGCGTGCTTCCGACGGTATGGACAGGCACCCTGTTCAGGCTTGCTGGTGATGGCACTGTCCATTCACTCTCCCTCTGCTGTCCTTGATCCGGAATCTGTTTACTTTGTCCCAGAGAAGTGTGAAACTAGGTCTCTAATCAATTTCGGGCATTATGGTGCCCACCTATCATCCCTGCATCTGGTAGGCTGATGCAGGCAGATCCCATAACTTCCAGGCCAGCAGCCTCTGCATCCCTCTGACTGTGGCTTCTGCCCTACAGCTGCCGGTGGAGGACGACATCGACCTCAGCGATGTGGAGCTGGACGACTTGGAGAAGGATGAGCTGTAAGGGCCACGTCCATGCCACGGCCTGGCCCTCTCCCTGGGGGCAGGCAGGGTTCTCCAGCAACGCAGGTGCAGCCTTGCCACGGCCCAGCCCTTCTCCCTGGGAGCAAGCAGGTTTCTCCAGCGATGCAGGTGCGGCCTTGTCACATGGATTTGCAGTGGCCTTTACCTGGGCCCTGGCCAGCCACAGGAAGACACTGCAGCCGTGCACCTCACATCTCAAGAACACACTGAAAAATTCTGTGAATTGTAGCAGCAGGTTGGGTGTGCTCTGCCAGGTAATATTGTGAAGAAAACTGGTCTGCGGACAGTTCCCCCCTCTGACTGCTGTTTGAATGTTCCCGGAGGCTGTTTCTTACATGTAGGTTTTTTAATATGTGATTCCTTTATTTGGATATTAATGGCTTTTTCCATTAAAGAATAAAACAATATTTTGGACAATGCCGATAGATGTATGGAATTAGTACCCACATCACCATCTGTCTGGAGCCAGTAAGTTACATATGAACCTCAGCCCTCCAGTTGGTCTTGTTCCTCCCCATAAAGGATTTTTTTTTAATTGAGTCAGGGTCTTGCTTTGTAGTTCAGGCTGATCTCAAGCTTATGGTGGTCCTCTTGCTTCAGCGTCCTGAGTGCTGCGATTATAGACTTGTTCCACCTCACCCAGCCCCATAAACATTCTTAAAACAGGAGATGAGACCTTGGTCACCCGATGGTGCTGTCTGGGTAGATGGCGGCCTCCAGTGTCCAGAGGTCCCCAGGTGGTCTTCTGGCAGAGCAGTGGCCACTCCCAGGGCAGGGAACCCAGTTACTTAGCGTGGTGGGAGACCGGTGGCGTGCATGAGGAACCCTCAGAACAGTGACCATTCAGATTATTTAAGACACAGCTCAAAGAACCAAGCATTTTATTATAACTTAAAAAAATAAATACACGATGTCTGGTTTCTCTGGGAATCAGGATCTCGGGGTCTGGAGCCAGTAGCTGTGGTGGATGCAGTGCTGCCTGCCCCGCGGGAAGTGCAGGGCTCCTAGTCCAGGAGGCCCAGGTCGATGTGGAAGTAGACGTAGGGAAAGTAGTCCTGGGTGCTAAGCTGCAGCCCTGGGATCTCCACGGACGCCTGCAGGAGGAGACACGCAGTCTGCACCTGCGCCTGCGCACTCCCCGCCTGCTGTGCACTCGGCTTACAGGGCCGCCACCCACTGGGGTAGCTTTTCCCAGCAGGCTGGCAAAGACTTTCTACATGTAAGGGAAGCCCGCCACACTGCTGGCGGTGGGCTTGGTACCTACATCCAGGGTACTCGCAGCCGCCACCTCATCCAGGTGTCGGAAGACTGAGTTCAGCACCTCCCTCAAGCGCTTGGTGGCCGACTTCTTGTGTGGCTGCAGGAGCACAGCTTGGAAGTTCACTGGCAGCCCGTACCTGTCGGCAGACAGCGAGGGGGCAGGAAGGGGAAGAAGGTCTGGGTAAGGAACAGAAACTCAAGCAGGTGCGACACATGCCCTGTCACATCAGCACTCGGAGGCTGAGGCAGGAGGATCCCGAGTTGGAGCCCAGCTGGACAACAGCAACTTAGAAGAGCCTTTCTAAGGAAAAGATTGCAGACATGCTAAGGGTACAGCTCAGTATAAGGCCCTGGTTCATCCCCAGTACAGGAATAAAAACAAGAAAACAGGCAAAATGCCAAAGTCATAGAGGACACTAATAACCAGCTGTCTGGACAGGAGAGGCTATGACAGGACAGGCTGACCCTACTGATGGTGACCACCATGACCAAAGCCCAGAAGTTGCCACTGCACCACTAACGCACAGCCTCTGGGAGTGTTGACACTGGACAGGCTGGGAGACTGAAGGTGGTTCCAGCGTGTGGGGACCCAGCCATGTGGCTTTTCTCTGCTACAGAAAAGTAAACAGGTCAGTGTGGCTCACGCCTATAATCCCAGCGCTCAGGAGGCTGAGGCAGGATCACTGAGTTTGAGGCCAGGCTGGACTACCTAGAGAGACCCTGTCTGGAAAAAAAAAACAAGGGATATAGCTCAGCAGCTCAGTGCCTGCCTGACAAATGCAAGGTCCTGAGTTCGATTCCTGGTACCAAATAAATAAAGCCTAGGCCCTGCTATGGCCCTGAGTCTGGGCCAGCTGCTGGCATCAGATGGTTTCACTTCCTGGTCCACAGATGGCCCCACTTCCCGGTCCTCCAACCTCAGTGTGAAGAACCCCAGAGTCCGCCATTAGAGTCTCAAAGGCCGAGGGCAGGGCATTTGGGGGGACCACAGTGCTCCAAGCCTAAGTCCAGCCTGGTGGGCAAAGGATGGGTCCACGGGAGTAGACGGCCCAGCTGGCTGCCCACCTTCTGTTTCTCCAATGCAATGTCGCCAGCACCCCAGATCTGTAGGATACACGCAGCCGTCCCACACAGCAGGCTCATGAACTCACCTCCCGGGCCGGGAGCAGAGGCCAGGCACCCTAACCCTAATCACAGCCCCAGACCCTCCTCCCTCTGCACCGAACAGCCCCATCCTGCAGCCAGGCCGCCTGGGGCAGGTGAGGACTGCTATCCCACCCTGGAAGCAGCTCTAGGCGGCAGTCCAGCCCCCACCTTGGGGCTGTTAGTCACCTTAGGGGAGACCAATGCCCCCAGCTCGCCCCGTCTTCCTGGAGCGCCGGGGCTGGGACAGTGGCGACCCCTGCTCCTCCACTTTCCCTGGTCTTCAGTCCCTCCACGACCACGGTGACATCCTGTGATCAGCTCTCACATCTGGCTGTCACCCTACAGGGCCCCACAGGGGCCTATGGCTCATGCAGCACCCCTCCTTTGGAATCTTGGATCTTTCTCCCAGTGCTGGGAGTTAAACCTGGGTCTCTGTACTCAGCTGCATCCCCAGGACTTATTTTTTGAGACAGGGTCTCACTAAATTGCGAGGTTCCCCAGGATGGGCTCAAACTTAGGATTCTCCTGCCTCAGCCTCACAGTGCTGGGCTCAGTGACTTGCACCACTGTGCACAGAGCCTGTCCTACAAGCCAGAGGCCAAGAGCCACAGAAAAAGCAGCAGAGCTGGAGGCACCCAGCCCACCCTCGGGACAGCTGGGGCCCAGTACCTGAGCACAGACTCCACAAACACCCTGAGGGCCTTGATGTGGATCCAGGCAATAAAGGCCTCGCTAAAGTTCACTTTGAGCCAGCGCAGCAGTGGGCCCTGCAGAGACAAGAGGGGGCCGTGTGACCCTTGGCCGCTCCTGGGCAGGTTGGACTTGGGGGTGGGGACGGCCGAGAGGCCGCAGAAGCACCAGAAAGGGAGCCCAGGGAGGGACGCAGGACACGCATCTGCGCAGCCACCAGCACATGCGAGGGGCCACCACGGCCCAGGGCGGGCAGCCTGCAGCCCCTGACCTCAGGGCTGCCTGTCGAGGAGTGCACCTCCATGGCAGGTGCCGCCCCCAGTCCTGGTGGCAGCCACCACTCCCCACATGCCAGTCTTCCCAGACAGCCGCCCACCGAGGTCAGGGGCGGGTCAGCCTGGGAGCAGGGCCCTGCCTGCCACAGGCTTCACCTACCACTCCAGGGCACCGGCAAGCACCCATCCCTGCGGGAGGGCGACCCTCGGGAAGGCGTGATTCCAGCTCCTAGAATTTAAGGCCTCCAAAGCCCCGAGAGAAACCAGAAGTGCAGAGATGTGCTGGACCAAAGACACCTGCGCGGCAGAGCTGCGAGCTGGGACCGCGGGTTCCCGGGGGCTGCTTACCTCACCCTCGCCCTCACTCTCTCTCTCTCTGTCCGGCTGCCCCGCAGCGAGCCTCACGGGGCTCCCTAGCGGGGCTCCCTTAACCTTGTGGTCCCGGTAGATGGATGATCCCTTTTTAAGAGCAACACAGGAATTTTGCTAAAGGTACAGAAATGATTTATTAATCATCCAGCAAATACACGTCGCTGTATGCAGAATCGTTCTCTCATCCCAGGAAGCTCAGGTGCTGGGGCTGCACCTGGCCCTTGGGTGCCAGCTCAGGGCTCACTCCCTCGCCCACCTCTGCTTGGGCTGGGTCAGGACCCTGTCCTGGGCACACAGGGCAGAACAGGTCTCCACAGAAAGGGCCATCTGCAGCGCTCACCCGCCAGGATGGTCACAGGTCCCCACCACACTCAGCCACAGCACACTCACGGGTGCTTGTGCCTGCCACAGACAGACAGCCAGGCACACTATCCGGCCAGTGTACCCACTTCCCATCCCTCAAATAAGGAAACAGGGCACTTCCACCCTGAGTGTCCCGGGGCCTAGCCCATCCCTTTAGTCGCCAGGCAACAAGAAGGGCACAGGAAGCCATAATGGCAGTGTGTGTTTGTAACCCAGAGGCTGAGGCAGGAGGATCATGAGACCAAGGCCAGCCTGAGCCACAAGTGAGAGCTGGCTCAGAAATCCCACTCCTAAAAACTGGATACGCTGGCACATGCCTGTAATCCCAGTACTCGAGAGGCTGAGGCAGGGGGATCATTGTGTCGAGACCACCCTGGGCTACAAAGTGAGCTCAAGGCCAGCCTGAACTGCATATTGAGAGCCTGTCTCAAAAAGACAAAAAAATTAAAAATAAAATAAAAACTGGATGCAAGATGCTGGGCTGCATCAGCTTCCAGCCAGGCCAAAAGGGGACAGTCTTGGACTTGGGGACAGCACTGCCCCCAGCTGGCTGGGGAGTCTGGAGGGCCAAGGCCAGCCCCACCTGGCAGATGGCATGCTTACGGTGGCCCTGACCATGAAGGTCAGGCAGGTCTTGGTCTACTACCTCTGCTCTGGGTGGGGCCTGGACTGGCTCTGTCACCTCTAGGTACAGCATGCAAGGCTTGGGGTCAAGGAAAGCCTGCACTGATGGAAATGGGACAGGGACAGTGTCCTGCCTGGGCTGCTGTGGTGTCACTGCTCGAAGGACAGGACACCAGAGCACAGCACCCTCATCTGCAGGAACCTCGGCCCAGTAGGGTATCTCTGCATTTGTGCTCTGGGGAGGGGGTCAAAGTCCCCCAACATGAGCCAGGCCTCTGGCGTAAACCCATTATCCCATCCACTTGGGAGGCTGAGGCAGGAAGATCACAAGCTTAAACCCAGCTTGGGCAATTTAGCAATTTGGTGAGACCCTGTCCCAAAGAGAAGAATAAAAAGGGCTGGGAACACAGCTCAGTGCAAACACCCTGGATTCGATCCCCAGTGCTGCAATACTGGGAAAAAAAAAAATCCCTCCAACAACTGGATATCAGCCCAGGCAGGGTGCCCTGCTGCAGGCAAGGCCCTCCTGCAGGACACAGCCAAGCTGGGGTGCACAGATGGGACGTGTGCAGACTGGACGTGTGCGGCACTCAGCTGCCGCGGAGGAGCACTCCAGCCGCCCTCACCCATCCCAGGCATGTCCTGGCAGCTCTGTTTGCACGGCCACTTTCTAGGGATGCCGAGTGCCTTCTGCCAGCACCCTCTTCTCCTGCTCTCCTGACAGCCTCCGGGCGGGGGGGACGGGGGGGCGGGGCTGGGAACCACGCCTGCAGGTCGCTGGGCCCAGCGAGGGGTAGAGCGGCTGTCCGCAAGCTACGCTGGGTATCCAGCTGGGCATGGTGGCGCGCACCTGTCATCCTAGCACTTCGAGGCTGAGGCAGGAGGATCACAAGGAGGTCCAGGCCAGCCTGAGCCCGGCTGCCTGCTCACCCCACCCCCAAGGGTGTGAGTGGCTCTGGCCGGAAGTGGCACAGATAAGCACGCACTCGCCTCTGAGAATGGTCGTGAGGTACCAGAGGCCACACAGCCGAGGGCAGGGTGATGAGTGGTTGTACCCAACAGGCTACAGGTGACAAACCTTTCAAGGGCACAGGGCCTAAGTGGGGCACAGCGTCACGCTGTCCCCAGGCTCTGCTCTGGTGGCCCCCCAAAGAGCTTAGGGGACAAGAGGTACCCTGAGCTGGGAGATGGTACCAGGAGGGTCCTGGCCTGAGCCACTGAGGGGCACTGCTCCCAGCACAAACCCCAGCCCTACCAGGGGACCTTACTCACATACTGCTGCTGCTTGTCGGACAGCAGCCTGGCCATCTCTTCCTTCTCTCTCTTAATTTCTTTCTCATCGTAATAAAATTCTCGGACCATGAACCTTCAAAGAAACAATGATGATCACTAGAAAGCTTCTGGAGCACTGGGGAGGCTGAGGCAGGAGGATCATTACAAGTTCAAGTCCAGCCTGGGCTATGTAGCAAGACTGTGTCTCAAAAAAAAAAGGAAGAAAGAAAAAGAAGAGAAGCTTCCAGGAGGCAGAGACCCTGTAAGAGGACACACGCTGAGCCCAGGGCCCACGGCTCCAACCCTTACTTGTTCTCCTTGGCTTTGGCTTTGAAGTCACCTATCACTCTCCGGAAGAGCGTCACGGTGAAGAGCCCGCCCTCGGCGTCCTCCGCAATCAGCCTGGGGAAGGTTTGTTCACTGGAGCAGCCACCAGAGTCGCCCCAGGCCAGGCCCACTATGTCTGAGTCCCTGCTCAGCCAGGCTGCCATGTGCTCTGGGCTGGCACCCGACCACGCAGGGTACCCTGTGTCCCTTATTTCACAGCTGGCTGCATGTGGCCACCGCTCCCCTTGGCTGCAACTCTGTGGGTCTCTGGGGACAGCATCCAGGTCTCTGCTGTGTCCCAAGGGCCACGTGGCCAAGGCAGGCCCCTCCCAGGGCTGGCCACCACTGCCATGCCCTGCGGTCCCTGCTGACAGCCATACTCACAAATGACATTCCTGGGGCAGGGACCTCAGCAGCCCCGTGTCACCTCCACATCACAGGATCCTAACTGGACACTGCGTCCCCTGTGTGCCTGGCTCAGCACCCTAGGAGTCGAGGTCCCAACAACACAGAGCTCCTGGGCCCAGGGGTCTAAGTGCCTCTGAGTCCCGCTGGCCGCCCCAAAAGCGGGACCCTCATGCCCATGTCTCCTGGCTGTGCAGCCCGGTACCCTCTCCAGTTTCAGTTGTTGTTTGGTTTGTTTTGAGGCAGTGTCATGCATGTAGCTCAGGCTGGCCTGGAACTCACAGCA
This sequence comes from Dinomys branickii, assembly GCA_004027595.1. NCBI lineage: Eukaryota > Metazoa > Chordata > Mammalia > Rodentia > Dinomyidae > Dinomys > Dinomys branickii. Next base: position 85,589 of record PVLD010002102.1, read on the forward strand.
ACCCTCCTGCCTCAGCATCAGCCTGCTGGGATCCCAAGTGTGTGCCACCACCCAGCTCAACCACTCCCGTTTCTCAGAGCCACTTCCAGAGTGGCTGTCCCCAGGCTCCAGATCTTTCCAAATCATCCACCCAGGTGCCCCAATGCCAGTATCCCAGCCTGGCCCTCTGGGACAGCAGGGGGCACGTGGGGGTGGACAGATGCTGCTGTCCACTCGGGCACCTCCCTGTGACCTGGGGCTGTGATTGTCCCGTTCTTGCCGCCCTCACTGAGCTGCGGATGGCTGCCTTGCCTCCTGGGAGGGAACCCCACCCCCACCTTGCACCCCAGGCAGCAGCTGGTGGGGCTGTGTGAGCCACCACAGCTGGGGAGCATGAGACCCTTCCAAACCTGTTAGTAGAGCTGGGAGGGTCACCATGATCAAGCCCTGTCTCCAATTTTTTTTTTTTTTTTTGGTGTTTTGATACAAGATCTTGCTATGCAGTTCAGGCTGGCCTCAAACTCACAGCAATCCTCCTGCCTCAGCCTCCTGAGTGCTGGGATTATAGGCATGTGCCACCACACCCAGCTCTCCAAATTTAAAAAAAATATAAAAAGGGCTGGAGATGGAGCTCAAGGGGAAAGCCCAGGGTTCCATCCCTATTAGTGGAAAAAAAACCCTCAAAATTCCCAAACATCTCAGATACCAGAAAGGGACTGCAGATAACAAACAGCCTTGGACCCGCTGCCCCAGCAGGGACAAGGGCACACACTGCACCCCGCCAGCCCCTGGTCCCTACCCTGACAATGCTGCCCCCTTGGTAGCAGTGGCTGTAATCCACTGCCATGGTGATGCAGCGGAGCTGTGAGTTGCTGCTCTTCCCAGCTGTGTCGTGACACTGCTTTAACCCAATCTCCACTTTCTTTTCCCCAGCACTGAGCTGCATCCTCAGCTCTTTTAAATTTTTTTTTTTTTTTTTTTTTTTTTTTTTTGCGTTACTGGGGATCGAACTCAGGACCCTGCGCTTGCTAGGCAAGCTCTTATTCCACTGAGCTGCATCCCCAGCCCAAATTTTTTTTCATTTTATTTTGAGATTGCCTACTTGCCCAGGGTGGAGTCAAACTTGCGATCCTCCTGCCTCAGCCTCCCAGAGTGCTAGAAAGACTGCATGCACCCCTACACCCAGCTCCCCCATCTTTCTGCAGGGCCCCAGCGGCCACACTGTGAGGTCCAGGGCTGAGCGGGGTGTCACTCACTTGGTCGACCGAGGGACCACCATGTCCGAGAGAGACTCATAGGTCTTCTGCCACTGCGAGTAGCTGGCCCTGCAGGAAGACAGTCACCTTCCAAGGGACTTAAACGCAGCGGGATGCAACCAGGACAGCCCCCAATATCCCCGAGGCCAGGGCCCCCCAGCCCTGCTACATTTCATGCCCTAGGACCCCACACAGGGACGTTGGTGGGGAACAGAGGGGCCACCTCCCTCTCCACTGAGTAGGAAGCCAAGACATGGCCACCCCAGCCCCTCCCTGGGTCACATACTTGGGGACAATGACCAGGAGGGTGACCAGGTACTCAGAATCCAGCACGAAGTCCTCCTTGCTCACGATGTCACTCAGTGTTCGCGTGAAGAGGTTACCCCTGCGAGGCAGTGGACACAGCATGTGACAGCAGGAGGGGCCTGCCTGCCCCTAAACCTGGAGTCTATCCGATAGGGATAATCCCCAGGGCCGGGGCCGCGTGTACCAGAGCCCAGGACACACGGACAGGCCCTTGCCACGTGCTGGCCCTGAACACAAGGTGAGCCTCTCTCCTCAGCCTCCTGAGTGCTGGGATGGCAGGAGTGCCCCACCACGCCTGGTCACCAAAGATTCTCCTAAGTGGCCATCGTGGGCTCCACGCCAGGCAGCCAGAGCTGCTGTCACCTCCGCTCGGGGTCAGGGCAGCTGGCAGGACCCCAGTGAACATCGTGCAGCACTGTGGTGCTGTGGCAGGGGACCTCAGAGGGTGGCAGCTAAGGGGACTCAGGTGTCACCACGGCCGCCAGCTCCTGAAGCCACACACCCGCCCTTGGCTAGCTCAGGTTCCGGGTCACTTTACAGACCTGCCTGCCCAGCATCGGGGGATGGGGATGTAGGGAGCCCCGGAGAGGCTCCACAGGCCCCTCCCAGCTGAACAAAGTGTGCAGGGTTCAGGCTGAGCAAAGGCTGCCGTGTGGGCCAGCAGAGCTGGTGTCCAGTTCCATGGCCACCAGGACACAGCCAGCTCCCAAGGCTGACACGGCAGATAGTCCTGACCTAACCTGAGGGCTATGGCATTAGCACAGCGGCTGAGGCAGGAAGGTCTCCAGTCCAGGCTACATATTGAGATCAGAACCAGCCTGGGCTGCACAGCAAGACCTTGTCTCAAAACACCAAAGCCACATCCAGATGCATGCCTGTCCCCAGGCGCCCTATCTCAGCATGGGCTACGCACGTGGACCTCCTCTCCAGGTTCTCCAGTGCCGTCTTCAGGGCGCTGTAGGCGGCAGTCCTCGACTTCAGGTCCGTGTCGATCTGCACCAATTGCTGTGTGAAGGAACCGCTCTGTGATGGACTGAAGGGGGCCACAGGGACTTTGCTAAATGGCCCCTGAGGGTCTGGTGTCTGGAGCAGCCCTGCGGCCCCCTTGCTGCTCCTGCACATCACAGCTTCCAGCCCTGAGGGCCGGCTTGGGAGGTGACAGTGCCCCATGTCTCGCAGGACACCACTCTTAGTGATTCTCAGAACCAAAAGGGATGTTCGGCCATGTTGGGTCCACAGTAACTTCCAGCCACAGCCAGTCCAGCCTTGCTTTGATTTGTTTGTTTGGTTGGTTTTTGAGACAGGGTCTCACTATACAGTTCAGGCTGGCTTTGAACTCATAGCCATCTTCCTGCCTCAGCCTCTAAAGTGCTGGGATTACAAGCATGTGCCATCACCCCTGGTGTATCTTGCTTTTTGAAATAAGATTTGTACTTTTTTAAAAAGAAAACCTGAGCCACAAGTGGTGGCACATACCTGTGACCCCAGCACTCCAGGAGGCTGAGGCAGGAGGGTAATAAGTTGCAGCCCAGCCTAGGTGAACTGGGGACTTAGCAAGACCATATCTCAAAATAAGAAATAAAAAGGGCTGGGGATGCAGCTCCCTGCCGAGGGCCTGGGTTAATCCCAAATGCTGCCCCAAAAACCCCAGAACAGATCAACATCCCTACCCCTGCTTCTGCTGTCAGCCAAGTCACCCCTGGCACCTGGACACGATGGAAGCCAGGCCCTCTTCAACTCCACTGCCCCCTGTGCTGGGGCCTCCCCAACTCCCACCAGCACCCCTGGGCCTCAAGGGTGTGGGCTGGTTGAGGGTAGGGAGGTGCGGCTGCCCCAGATGCCAAGTGGGAGTGGACATGCCTGGAGCCCACATGCCCGGCGGGCAGGGCGTCCTTGAGGGCCCTCGGGTCTCAGCTTCCTAATCTGGGAGCTGCCAGGCTGTGATGCAAGCATTGCCTGAGCCACACCTGGATTCCGAGCCTCCGGCTTCACCCTTGTGCTGGGGACGTGCTGCCCTGGGCCCTCTCTGAGCAGCCCCACAGGGCTCAGAGAACACAGCAGCTTTCCTCCTGCCAAGCTGTGACTTTCTCTCCAGCCACCGGGCCAGCAGGAGATGGGACACAGTTAGGACTTGTGTGTCAGAGAGAGGAATAACCAGCAAGCTGGGCGTCATGGGCACACTCCTGTCATCCCAGCACTCTGGGAGGCTGAGGCAGGAAGATCAGAAGTTGGAGCCCGGCCTGGGTAACTTAGCAAGTCAGCGAGATCCTGTCTCAAAGTAAAAGCAGGGGGCCAGGGTGGAGGCCTGAGCAGGGCTGCTGCAGGGGACAGGACCCAGGGGCTCTGAGCTGGGCTGGAACTGGCCTCCAGCCTCGGCTCCTGCAGAGCCCAAGTACCATGTCCCCATCTCAGGTCCCATTACCCGCTCACCTTTGCCACTGTGTCCACCACGCTCACCAGTGGCTGCTTGGCAGGGTATTTGGCCATGTCCCATTCAAAGTGGGTCACAAAGGACGTCAGGTCAACTAAGAGACAGACACAGTCAGCACATGGCCCATGCCCTCCCGAGGCCAGGCTCATGCCCACGCCCAGGAAGCAGCAGGGAGCAGTGGGGACAGATGGGGCTGGGGAAAGAGCCTGTGTGGCCAACAGCCTGAGTCCAAGCCCAAGCTCCTGCAGCTGTGCCCCACGGGGAGCCACGACAGCCACCTCTGTCCCCATGCCCGCTCAGCAGTACCCGCCCAAGGGACCTACTGTCAGGGAGGCCAAGCTGGAGACGCCCTGAGATGGGCAGTTGCCTGAGCTTCACTCCCTGCTGGTCATCGTGCAAGCTCTTGTTTTTTGCAGGGCTGGGGACTGAACCTAGGGTCTTCACATTGAGCTGTGTCCCCGGCCCTCTTTAGTTTTTAGTTTGAGTCAGGGTCTCACTAAATCCCTGAGTTGCCCAGCTGGGCTCCAACTTGCAGTCCTCCTGCCTCAGCCTCCCAAGTGCTGGGATGACCACTGTACCTGCTACACTGTTTTAAAGAGGCATTTTCAGCACGAGGCATTCTGTGTGGTGCCACCAGCTCCTGCCTCTTCTAAAAAGCAGGAGTGGGTGGACAGAGGTGTTTCCCGAGTCCTCACCTCCAAAACCAAGCTAAACCAAGCCAAAGCCCCCCGCCCATGGGATCAGGGGTTTCTGTCCTTGTTGCACCACTGTGCAGCAGGGGGATCCCAGACTTGAGGTCAGAGGTCAGAGTGAGGCTCAGTGGCCTCAGGGTGACATCAGCCCTCACATCTGAGAACTGGGAACACCTGCACCCCATGACTCTCCCTCCCACTCAGTTCTGTAGAGGTGTAAGAGCTCTGAGGACGGAGCCCAGATTCACTACCTCCCCCCTTTCCTCTGCCCCTTCCCTCCTTCCTGAGGTTCATTCCTACTCTGTTACCCAAACTGACCACCACATCCTGGACTACAGAGATCCGCCTCCTGCAGAGGGACCCACTGGACCAGAAGCAGAGCGGGTGACAGAGTGCAGGGCATGTGACACCAAGACTTCAGGGTTGGTGGCTGGCAGCCCAGGGCAAAGCTGCTGCAGTGCCCAAGTCTCCAGGAGGAGCATGGAAACCAAAGAGGACTGGGGGGCACTGGGACGGCGCACACAGGCTGGCCCTGCCAAGGTATGAAATGCCTTGAAATCTCACTCTGACAATGTTGGTCTTTGGAGTAGGTGACATTTACTGACTGTGTCCCTCAGGCCTGGACCATGACTCATCCCATCTAATTCACTCTGCACCCAACTAAGTATGGCTCTTATCTCTGGAAGGAGCTGGTATGAGCAAGTTACCTAAGCCCCATGACTAAAGGAGAAATTGCAGCAGGCGTGGTGGTATACACCTGTGATCCCAGCAGTCAGGAGGCTGAGGCAGGGGGATCACTGAAAGTCTGAAGCCAGCTTGGGCTACATGGCAAGACCCTGTCTCAAAAAACCAATCAACCAACAACAAAACAAACCCAGGTGGCATGCAGCACTCGGTAGAGGCAGGAGAAAGACAGGAAAGAAATAAAACAGCTGCAATCTGTGAAATACAGGTATCATGACAGAGCTGCGAGAAACCATCGCAACCCGACCTCTGTACCCCTACAGCCAGACTCGAGGCATCACACAGCACCCAGCAGCACACACGAGGCACAACCTACACTTTAAACACTTCATTTTTTCCTTTAAGCCTGCAATGCAATAAGGTGCAGTTAATAGACTCCAAAGACCCCACAGCACCGTGGTCCCAGGCAGGAGCACACATTTCCATGAATCGACTTCAGCCTGCAAATAAAAGCTTTCTCGTGTCCAGGAAGGAGAAAAACATGGATCTATACATGTTCTACTTCTAACTCATGATAGAAATTTTAAGTATGCGTGGCCTCACTTTCAATAAATATCCAGTCACTTTCATTATCTCTGCAGATATTTTTTTCTCTGTAGAAATTTAAACAGTTAATTTTCAAGTTTCCAGAGTCTCTCAGTATTTGTTTGTGTGTGTGGTACTGGGGATCGAACCCAGGGCCTTTGCACTGAGCTATGTCCCCAGCCCTTTTTTTATGTTTCATTTTGAGGCAGGATGTGGTTAAGTTGCCCAGGCTGGGCTTCAGCTTGTGATCCTTCGGCCTCAGCCTTCCAGAGTGCTGAAATGACACCATGCCCAGACTGTTCTGTGCATGTCAAATGCTTTCAAAGAGAAAGGACACAATTAGCAGTTGAGTTATCATGGGACCTAGAGGCACCTGCTATCAAAACAGGGGACAGAAATTCTAAATGGGATCCAGGACTGCAGACATTTAGGGTGCAGCTTGGGGGACCAGATCCCTGAGGTGGGCTGCTTGAGTTTGCACATTTGGAGAGCAGAGGCTGATGGTAGGGACAGCAAATGTGCTGGGCTCAGACGCCTTGGGACCCCATCATGTCCAAGCTCACCGAGGAGCTCAGGGACAGGGTAAGGAACACCGAACATCAGCTGGGTGTGATAGTGGACACCTGCCATCCCAGCACTCGGGAGGCTGAGGCAGGAGGATTGCCGCACTCTGGAGGCCAGCCTGGACTCCATAGTGAGTTCAAAGCCAGCCTGCACTACATAACAAGACCCTGTCTCAAAAACCCAAAAGGAAAAACCCACATCCCCTGGAAGGAGGCAGCAGAGCGCTGAGCTTAGAAAGGGAGCTGCATGCAAGCTCCACTGCGCTGGCAGAGTGCATGGCCTCTGGGCAACCACACCCCCTCACACGCTTCCGGGACCACAGTAGCCACCTGGGGACAGCGCCCTGGCAAACCCACCTCCGTTAGCCAGCAGGTTCTCCTGCACCTTGCCCTCGGAGTCCTCCATGATGTCTGCCACGCTCTGCGCCATTCGCCTTATGAGGCTGTGGAGGGGAGAATCATGGGTAAGACCATGAGATGCTGCCCTGGAAGACTCGCGCACAGGGTGGGGAGCTGGGTGCTCATGGGGTGTCACTGGGGGCCGTAGGGAGGGACTTCCAATGTTAACAGCCGCCAGGTAGCATCCCAAGCTGCAATCCCACACTCTGAGGCTGAGGTAGGAGAACCTCAAGTGTGAGGCCAGCATGGGCAGCTTGGCAACTTAGCAGGACCCTGTCTCAAAATAAAAAACAAAAAGGGCTGGGGATGGAGCTTCATGGGAAGCCCCTGGGTTCCATCCCTAGGACCACAAAATAAGTAAATAAATAAATGAGACAGACATCAAATGTTAGCAGCCCATGAACCAGTAATTCCACTCTGGGAAACTTTCTTAAGGAAACAGGAAAACAGAAAGAGTTTTCTGAATGCAGCGATGTTCTTTGCAGCACTGGTGCTGACTGTGAAAAACTGGAAACAGCCAGAAGATTCAACAATAAGGAATTGTTTGGGTCTTGCCGAGAGGCAGCCACAGGATTATTAGGCAGCCATGAAAACCAGGTTTACAGAACTGCAAGGATGCAGATGAGGCCTGAGTTGTAACGTCAGGGAGAAACTGGGACCCAGGCCACGCTGGGTGCCCCTCAGCTGAGGGCTGCACTGGCAGAAACATCTCTCTGTACGGTTTTCCCTACCATCACCTGCTGCTTTGATGGGGGAGAGTGAAACTCTGCTGTCCAGAAAATACCACACCTGGGAGTACTGGCGCGCACCTGTCCTCTCAGTGTTCTGAGAGGCTGAGACAGGAGGATCACAAGTTCAATTCCTACCTGGGAAAATTAGCCAGATCCTGTCTCAAAATAAAAAATAAAAACAACTGGGGATGGAGCTCGGTGCTAAGGTCCTGGTTCGACCCCCTGTACTACAAATAAATAAATAAATAACTGTCAGGCTGAGACCTGCCAACTTGGTCAGAGCTGACTGAGACAATCCAAAGCTGCCACAAAGGCACCTGCCAGGCTTGGGCTTAGCCAGGCACTGCTGGGTTAGACAGCTCAATGAGTATCTGTTTTCTCAGCTGGACCTGAGTTTCACGGGGCCCAGTACCTCCAGTACCTACAGCAGGAGGGGCTGGGATGACCAGCGCGGCCATCATGTGTGGCTAAAAATCTACCAAAAGTTTAACACATGGATACTTTTTAGTGTTTTGAGACAGGGTCTCACTGTGTAGCCCAGACTGTCCTCAAACTCACGATGATCCTCCTGCCTCAGCCTCCTGAGGGCTGGGATGATAGGGGTACACTGCCACCCTCAGCCACACGGACATTTTGACCCAGTAATTTCAGCCATAGGAGTTCATCTTTCTGCTAATCCTGGCTGTGGAGCTAGAGCCCAAGGAGCCTCGTGACTGCAGACAGAAGGGCACCTGAAGGTCACCCACAGGGAGCCACCTGACCTAATGGGTGGCCAGGAAGGCTCTAAGGAAAGGAAGGAAGGTCACCTGTGTATTGCCATAAAAGGCTGCCATTACAGGCCAAGCCATAATGCTACCTGTAGTGACCACCACATCTTTGCAAAAAGCAGAGCAAAAAGCCACACACCTACTTGTGTGTCCAGGGAGAAGTCTACACGAATCAGCTCTACACTGTAGACATGGTGCATAGGGGTTGGGTTTGCTTTGGTTTGATTTGGTTTTTTCCAACAGTGTCTTGCCATGTAGCCCAGGCTGTCCTCAAAGTCACAGTGACCCTCCTGCCTCAGCCTCCCCAGTGTTAGGTTGACAGGTATTGAATATGTGTTTTTTTAAAACATGCACAGCTAAGCATGGTGGCTCACATCTGTGATCCCTGCCCTCGGGAGGTGAGGCAGGAGATCTCTTCGAGTTCAAGGCCCGCCTTGGCAATGTAGCAAATCAGCGTGGCAGTGTGTAGCAGAGCAGGTTTGTAATCCCAGTAATCGGGGAAGCTGAGGCAGGGACTGCAAATTTGAGTCCAACCTGGACAGCTCAGCAAGACTCTACCTAAAAGGTTTTCTTAAAAGGTGCTGGGATGCAGCTCGGTGCAAAGGCCCTGGGTCATCCAGCCGCTGGCCACAGCAGCACCCAGCGCTGACCCCTCCTGCCCCACTGCCCATGGTCTCCACGGGCCCCCTCCCGGATATCAGGAACCTGTGGCCAGAGAGTGGGAAGAAACTTTCGTTATAGAAAGACAGGACAGGTCCTGGCTGGGCGCAGATGCACCAAGCTTTAAAGACCACGCTTGAGCTCAAGACCTTGGAGTCCCCTGCATTCCTGATGCAGTCACTGGGCGAGACTTTCTGTGTCACTCAGAAGAGCACCCCTAAGGCCACATGAGGACCTGGGGCAGGAGAACCATGTGCTTAGAAAGGGAGCAGCCACACTCAGCTCTGGGCCACCGCATTGGCACCCAGCACATAGGTGTCAGGTTGCTGTCTGGTCACTGAATCCAACAAAATGTCCCCAGATTGTCCCCATGTCCTCTTCTGCATAGACAGAGAGGCTGGGAGCTTGCTCCTTACAATGTTCACACTCAGAGAATCATTTGTGATCAGTCAACCCTCAGGGGACCATGCTAGGCATGATTCCAGCAGCATTCAGGAGGCTGAGGCAGGAGGATCACCCTGGGCTACATAGTTAGACTCTGTCTAAAAAAAAAAAAAGAAAAGAAAACGTTACCAGCAACCCACAAAACCCTGATGCCCTTGGGCCAGAGGTTGGAAAAGTTCTGTAGCAGGCGGACGCCTCACTGAGAGCTGCGAGGGAACATTTCACACACACACACACCCCCAATGCGCAGGGCGGTTGGGATGGGGAGGACCCAGTCGCCAAGCACAGGGAAGAGATTTCTTCTTTTAAAAAAAGATAAAATCACTGGGTTTCTCCAGCGTGCATGAACGAGGCATAAGCCCCAGATACGTGAGAAGCAGCAAGAAACAATAAACCCAAAAATAACAGCGGAGAGCTCTTCAGCAAAGCCACTTTAAGGCTATGTGGAAAAACCCAGCAGTGCCCAGGTAAATAAATAATAAAAGGGCACGGAAACAATGCCCCTGCCGGCCCGCAGCCCTGGGCGTGGCGGTGTGCACAGGTCTCCGCCGGAGTGCAGACCCAGGTCATGGTCTCTCTGTGTATCCCATAACATTTGAGGGGGTAGTGTTTTATTTTTTGGTGATACTGATTACAGAGCACAGGGCCCCTGCACTGGGCTATATCCCCAGGCATTTGTTTATTTTTTTTTTATTTTTGAGACAGGGCCTCATTAAATCACCAAATTGCCCAGGCTGGGCTGAATTTGTGATCTTCCTGCCTCAGCCTCCCAGAGTGCTTAGATGACATGCATGCACCACATGCCTGCCTATGTATTTCATATTTTTTCATTTTTTGAGACAGGGTCTCACTCTGCAGTTTAGGCTGGTCTTGAATTCACTGTGCAGCCCAGGCTGGCCTTGAACTTGCAGCAATCCCCCTGCCGCAGCTCCCTGAGTGCTAAGATTACAGGTGTGCACCAGATCCCATATTTTTAATCCCAGACTCCAGTACTAACTTCTAAAATGAGGCACGCTGGCCTGGGGAGCAGAGTGAAATTAGAAATAAGAACATACCTGCAGACACAAAGACAGGCTTAAGAAAAGCCAGTGCTAATCAGAGCCTACGCACACCTGTAACCTGGACACTCTGGGAGGCTGAGGCAGGCAAATCTCAAATTAGAGTCTCACCTGGGCCATTTAGTGAGACTCTCTCTCCAATAAAAAATAAAAAGGACTAGGATGTAGACCAGAACAGAGGCCCTGGGTTCAGTCCCCAGCCCTGGGACAAAGCAGGAATGCTGGGTAGCTGTGATTCCCGCAGCCAACACAGAAACAGCTCCCGCTTCTTAAGCCAATATTGCTGCCCCTCACTGAACAGCCCCTGCGCCAACTTGGTCAGAGCTGACTGAGACAATCCAAAGTTGCCTCAAAGGCACCTGCCAGGCTTGGGCTTAGCCAGGCACTGTTGGGTTAGACAGCTCAATGAGTATTTGTTTTCTCAGTTAGACCTGAGTTGCATGGGGCCCCGAGAGCTCTGTGTGCCTCGGTGGCCCCTGAGAGGTGTGGACACTTTGGAATTTTGCTGTGGTTGTTGTTATTTTGACACAGGGTCACACTATGTAGCCCAGGCTAGCCTTGAACTCATGGAGATCCTCCTGCCTCAGCCTCCCAAGTCCTGGATTGCAGGCGTGCACCACCATGCCCAGCTCACAGCCTGGGGTTTCATACTACTTGGAGGGATAATTACAGCCAGAGGTGGTCCCCATTGTCTCACTTTACAGAGCAGACAGCCAAAGGTTAGCTTCATGCTCAGACTGGGGCAGGGCTAATTCCTCGGTCCCACATTGCACACAGAGCTGTTTCTAGCTGGGCACAGTGGTGCAGCCTGTCATCCCAGCATTAGGGAGGCTGAGGCAGGAGGACTGACAGGAGTTTGAGGCTAGCCGGGCTACACAGTGAGTTCAAGGCTGGCCTGGACCACATAGCAATACCCTGTCCCCAAAAACCTAAACATGGGGCCGGGGATATAGCTCAGTGGCATGAGCGCCTGCCTGGCAAGCGCAAAGTCCTGAGTTCGATTCCTGGAACCCAAAACAAAACAACACCACAAAAAAACTAAACATAGTTCATATTGCAAACACGTGTGAGCAGTGTCTCTAGGCAGCAGGATTATGGGCAATTTGCATTTTCTGTTCATGCCATCCTGTGACCTACAAATGCTCCCCAAAGATTATGCATCAAATTTGCAATGGTGTTTTAAAGAAGAAATGCCACTTTAAGCCTCTAGATACCCTCATACACCTTTGGTGAATGTGTGGACAGGAGAAACTGTCAGCACGGGCACAGCTGGAAGATTCTGCACATGAAGACTGACCTGACACCTCCATCATGTGTATGTGTGTGGTGCTGGGGATTGAACACAGGCCCTTTAAACTGAGCTCCATGCTCAGCCTTTTATACATATATATATATATATATATATATATTTTTTTTTTTTTTTTTTTTTTTTTTGGTCTTTTTGAGACAGGGTCTCACTGTGCATTTCAGGCTGGCCTTGAGCTCACTTTGTAGCCCAGGCTGGTCTCGAACTTGCAACGATCCTCCTGCCTCAGCTTCCCGAGTACTGGGATTTCAGGTGTGCACCACCATGCCTGGCTTAGCCTTTTATTTTTAATTGTTCATTTTGAGACAGGGTCTTGCTAAATCACTAAGTTGCCCAGGCTGGGCTTTAACTTGTGATCCTCCTGCCTCAGCCTCCCAGAGTGCTTCTTCACCCATCGTTTACAATAGCAAAGGACTAGAAAACTGAAGCATCTCACAGCAGAGAAGTCAAATAAACAAGGGCTCATCTGTTCCAGGTAGAAGAGAGTGTGCGCTATCAACAGGCATGAAGTAGTCCCAACAGATGTTACCAGACAAGGAAAGAAAGACACAGAACCCACACTATTGTTTGCCTGAAATTATTTTTAAGACTACATTCACATTTCCTTGGATAGGCCTCTCTGGAAGCCTTGCCTCAAAAGTTACAAGTGTGTTGCCTTCAAAGAGAAGTGAGCTGGGTGCAGTGGCACATGCCTGTCATCCCAGCACTCGGGAGACTGAGGCGGGAGGATTGCTGGGAATTCAAGGCCAGCCTGGGCTACATAGTGAGACCTTATCTCAAAAAAATAATAAAATAAAAATGCTTCCTGCAGCTCACAAAACAGTAAGGGACCCAGCACAACCCTGTAGGCCCCTCAGCCACAGGCACACCCACCAGCACCACTTGATGTTTTTCTTGTGGTTCCAGGGATTGAACTCAAGGTGCTCTACCACTACGCTCCATCTCCAGCTCCATTTTTAAAGAGAGGGTTTCGATAAATTTCCCAGGCTGGCTTTGACCTTGCAATCCTCTTGCCTCAGCTGCCAGGTAGCTGGGATTATAGGCACACACTGACCACCATCTCACCTGCTCTGTCTGCTGATGCAAGGACCGGGTTTCAACTGGGTTCCCGCCTTGGTTCAGCCAAAGCAAGAGCACCGCATCCCCAACAAAAAATGCCTCCTTGTATATAGTAAACACAGAATGTTTTACCTTTCAGCAAAGGCATCGAGTTTCCCCAGCTCGTCGGAGAGACCAACAAGGGAATCCAAGGTCCCCACCTAGAAAGGCAGAACGGAGTTAGAGGCTTCCCGGTGGAGATTCTCAGGTCCCATCTCAACTGCAGCCTGGGGACCCTTTCGTCATCTAGACCTGGCCATGCTGGGCCAGGGGCCGAATGGGACACACAGGGGCTCCTGAGGGATGGACGGCTGCAGAGCCAGTGCCAGGGAGGGCTATTATGTCTGGGTCAGACCCAGGTCGTTTCTTCCACAGCCAGCCAGATGTACCAGAAAACAAGTCCCGCGAGGTCTAAGCTCTGCCAGGCGTGACGGTGTGCACTTATCATCCCAGTGCTCGGCAGGCTGAGGCGGGAGGATCGCCGAAAGTAGTTCAAGGTCAGCCTGGGCTCCATAGTGAGACTTTTTCTCAAAACACACACACACACACACACACACACAAGCCTTTCTTCTCCAAAAGAGTCCAGTCTTCCTGTTCTTTTTTCTCAAGACAGGGTCTCGTTGCGTAGCCCAGGCTGGCCCCGAATTCATGGCGATTTTCCTGCCTCAGCCTCCCAAGAGCTGGGGTGAGAGGCGTGCACCGCCACTCCCAGCTCCCTTTGTTGTTACTGACATTGACCTGGCCAGGGGAGAGCAGCTTATGGCCCTCCGGGGTTGATTCCTTATGAAGTTTCTTAGTGTGGAAAGACTGCAGTGTCCAAGGTGTCATTCCAGAAGCAGAAAGGAGAGGCTGCCGCCCCTGACTCCTCCACGCAGACTTGAAGACCACATTAGCAGGGGCAGGAGGCGCAGAGCAGTCATGTGAGACCAGCACAAGCAGCAGCGGGTTCGTCTGCAGTGCCACCCTACCCCCCAAGTAGTCCTACCGTGGCAAAGCCCGGATGCCGCTCCTCAGGAAGGTTGCTCCCTTTCAAGCAAGGTGATTTTAAGTTTTGGGTTTGTTTGTTTTGTTTCGTTTTGTTTTGGTATTGGTCACTGCATCCAGGACCTCTGCACTGAGCTACATCCCCTACCCCAGTCGGCTGGGATCACGGGCATGGACCACCACCATGCCTGGCAACTATAAACAACTTTGGGCAAGACTGTGTCACGGCCCTAGGAACCAAGTCCATAAATGCCACAATTACTCGGACGTCAGGACTTGAGTTTCCAGCAAGACTGTCAACTTTGCGGGGCACCTGTAACCTCAGCACTCAGGAGGCTGAAGCAGGAGGAATTTCAAGCTTGAGACCAATTTGGGCTACGTGATGTGTGCAAGGCCAGCCTGGACCACATAGTGAGACCCTGTCTCAAAAGCAAAATCACACAGCTCGGCTTCTCCATGTCTCTCCCTTCCTGGCTTCCCAGAGCGAGTGAGCCCTGTGCACTCTGCCCCGTCCAGCCCTCCCCCAGTCCCTGCCCTCTGCCCTCCTCCCGGAGTTTACCTTGAAGTCTGGAATGGCGAATTTGGTGTTTCGGGACAGGTTGGACTTGGAGGTGACAGTGTTCATCCGCTCCAGTGCTTGTACATTTTCCTTATCTCCAGGGGCCGAAATTAACCAAAACTCAGACATGGCTCCTCTGGTCCTCCTGCCCAGCTACTGGCAGAATCAATACACACACACCACAGAAACGGGAGGGAAACGCATCAGGTGTTTGTGTTCCCTCCCCTCAGTCCTCTCGATGCATCCTCCCCAAACCCAGTGTGGCAGCTCATGCCTGTCATCTCAGCACTCTGGGAGGCTGAGGCAGGAGGATCACAGGCTGGAGCGCAATCTGGGCAACTGGTCTCAAAGTAAATCTAAAAAAAAGTTGTGGGGGAGGTGGAGGTGGAGAAAAGGGTACTCGTGTGCACAAAGGGACTGTGCTTGCTAGGGTCCCAGAAGCCACCCACCCCTCTGACCAGTGGCTCTGGGGGGGTCCTTGGTTCTCCCCTCCAGGATAAAATAGGGGAACAGGAGGCTGCCCTCGGTGGTGTCTGGGGAGGCCAGGGTAGGGTGGAGCAGGGAGAGATGGGTGAAGGTTTCATAGCACAGCTGGAAGTGAGCCTTATTTATTTGTGTGTGTGGTTTTTTTCTTGTTCTTTTGTTTTTTTTTTTTGAGACAGGGTCTCACTGTGCAGTTCAAGGCGATCCTCCTGCCTCAGCTTCCCCTCCTCAGTGCCTGGATGACAGGCATACACCGCCAGGCCTGGCCGGAGGTCAGTTTTAATGTAGACTCCAGGAGGACTTTTTTCTGGCTTGGAATGGGGAGTGAACCCAGGGCCTTGGCACGGAGCTGCATCCTGAGTTCTTTTTACATAATTTGTTTTGAGACAGCGTTTCACAGAGTCACTAAGCTGCCAAGATTGGGCTCCAACGTTCTATCTTCCTGCCTCAGCCTCCGGAGTGATAAAGTGACAAGGTGACAAGATGCCATGACTCCCAAGAAGGGCTCTCCTTTTTAAAAACAAGGAAAAAAGGGGCCCCTAGAACCTGTTCCCCACTGGAGGGGCCGCTCCGCAGGCGGGTCCCCTACAGCCCTGGATCGCTCATCCCGACACGCCCACTCTTCCCCGCAGTCCCCACACCTCCTGGCCGCGCAGCCCGTCCCTCTAGCTCCCTGGGGACAGGTGGCCCTCACCCAGCCTGGCGGAGTGTGGCGGCTCTCGGAGGTGGCTCTCCTGCGCCTTTTCTACCCGGCGGAGGCGGGGCCAGGCTCCGCGCAGCGACAGGGCCCAGTGCAGGGCGACTGAACAGATTTGGGGCTCCGCATAACCTGCCTGGTCGGGACCCAGCGCCCGGGTTTCCCAAGGAAGATGCCTGGGAGTGGGGATTTGGGGTACACACCGGAGGCAGGCCCAGCTGAGGCTGGAGCAGAGAACTTGCCCAGCATGGTGGTGTCTGGCTCAGTCTCCAGCACCACCAAAAGTAAACTAAAGTTGCACAATTTCAGATGTGCTGGTGACAGGCTCATGGGGATTTTTAGGGTTTGATCACCAGGGCCGCAATAAATAAATAAATAAATATCATGGTGTTGGTTGAATCGTGCTATCAGTTCGTGTCCTGCTGAAATCACCAGGGGAAACCTCAAAGTTAACCTGTAAATGTTCAAATCAAAACAAAAAATCCCATCAAGGCCAGGCATGATGGTTCATGCCAGACATCCCAGCACTGGGGAGACTGAGGCAGGAGGATTCGAAGGTGGAGCCCAGTCTGGGCAATTTAGTGACTTAATGAGACCCTGTCTCAAAATAAAAACTAAGCCGGGTGTGGTGGGGCATTTCTGTAATCCCAGCACTAGGGAGCTGAGGCAGGAGGATTGCTGCATGTTCGAGACCAGCCTGAGCTACAAAGTGAGCTCAAGGCCAGCCTGAACTGCATAGTGAGACCCTGTCTCAAAAAGATAAATAAATAGATAAGTATATACATACATTAAAAACTAAAACGGACTGGAGATGAGCTCGGTGTGAGGGTCCTGGGTCTGACCCCGGATGCTGTGCAAATGGGAAAGCTGGTGTTCCTCTCCTCTGAGATGATCAGGCAGGGTTGTGGGGTTCTGGGGAGATGACCGGGAGGAGCAGCTGGGGGCAGGGTGGGGGGCTCAGCAGGGGCTGAGGGAGAAGGAAGCGGGTGGGTTGACTGGCAGCAACACCCGGGGTGTCACTGGAGGCGCGAACGGGCGGAGGTTGGGGCTCCCGTGGAGGGGCACCCTGCCCTAGAAAGCCAGCGACTGACCTGTGCGGCGCCTGCGTCCGGAGCCTGGCGCGCGGCCTCGTGGGACACAGCGCTGTGGCCCTGTGGCAGCTGGGAGCGGGTCCGGCCCGCGGTGGCTCACGGCGTCTCTGGGTGACGGCGCGGAGCTGCGGCGCGGGGACTCCCGGCACCTGCGCGCGGCGCGGGGCTGTTATTTAGACAGGAGGCGCATTAGTCAGCCCTTGCGACACCTGAAACCGGACGGGAACCGGCCCGCGCGGGAGGCTGGGGGCCGGGCCAGGGCAGGAGCGCCGGGGACATCGGGCCGGGCTCCGGCTTGGATGAGGACCCAGAAGGGCAAAGGCGGGGCTGGGAACAGTGGAGACCCCAGTTACGCGGACCCAAGCTCGAGTCCCTCCTGCTGCGCCCGGCAGCCCTGCGTGCAGAGATCTGTGCTGTACGTTCCATCAGAGTGCGCAGCACTTCCTGGAAACTGGGGGACGTGTTTTTCTATTTTTATTTTTTAATGATTTTTGAGACAGGATATCGCTATACATTCCAGGCGGGCCTTGCTCTCTATGTAGCCCGGGCCGGTCTCGCACTAGTGGCGATGCTCCTGCCTCAGCCTCACAAGTGCTTGGATGGCAGGCGTGCGCCACCACATTTGGTGGGTGACACACTGAGAAGGATCACGAGCTTCGCGTGTGGCATCTTCCCTTCTGTAAGTCTGATTGCCCTGGCCAGGGTGTGAACGAGAGTCGGAGACGGGCAGCTGTGGGGCAGTGAGTTTGCCTGGTGCCTGCGAGTTTCCACATCGGATCCCCACAACACTACTACACAGTCAGACAGAGTAAACCCTGCACGTCTGCTGCACAGAACGGTGTTACTCCTCTTCCTGCAAATCCTCCCGCTCCCCCTATTTTCCATCTTCAGTTCATTGGTTCATATTTTAATGTATCATGATGGCTACTCTTGAAGGAGTCGCTTGAGTTTTTCCAGATAACCTTTTTTTGTCTCCTTCTAAGGGCAATTCCAAGCTTGTTTCAAAGATTTTGGAGCCAAGTATGGGGGCACACACCTGTAATTCCAGCAGTCAGGAGGCTGAGGCAGGAGGATTGCCATAAGTTCTAGGCCAGCCTGGACTACATAGTGAGACTCTGCCTCAAACAAAATTTTAAAACAAAATTAAAAAAAAAGATTTTGGAAAACAGAAAAGCATAGGGAAGAAAGTAAAAATACCCATTGTTCCATGACCTTTGTATAAGCACTGTTAACATTCAGGTTCTCTTTGTTAATTTTAATGCGCATTTGTACAGAGAGATAAGGGCTTTTTTGCATAATTGAGATGATATACATCAATTTGGCATCATGCTGTCAATTGCTTTTTAAGGATTAAAATTTATCAAATGTCTCTTATTAGTGAAGCATAATCCAAGCTTATCAGCAATTTACCATGACCAAGAACGTGAGTCACCCGCCTAGGGTGACTTTGGGGTGGGTGATATGGGGGGCACACGTCTGCTGGGTGGGTTTTTCACACATGTACTTATGGGCCTGGGTGGACTTCAGGGTTTCTCTCAAGTTCTCTTTTAAATGAGACCAGACTTTACTACAGAGAAATAAAGAAAAATCCACTGGGGGAAGTGACACGTACTTGTCATTGCAGCAGTCAGGAGGCTGAGGCAGGAGGATCGCCATGAGCTCAAGGCCAGCTCAGGCTGCATAGGAAGACCCTGTCTCCAAAATGAAAAATAAAAAGGCTAAGATGTAGCTCAGTGTGAAGGGTTCCATCCCAAGTACTAAAACAAAGCAAAACAAAAGACTGAAAGTTTAAGTGCCCTGGTCCCTGCTTTAAAAATACTCCCTAGGTTATAAAATCAAAGAGCCCAGGGCATGGTGGCTACTGGGGCCTCCCAGGCATTAGGCTGGGGGCCCAATGCCACATCACCTGAGGAGGGTTGTGAAGCTGGCTGGAGCTCAGGGCGCACACTAAGCTGCGTGGGACGCACAGTCCTCAGAGCTAGGAGACCGGAAGGAACAGGCTGGCCCAGCTGTCTGTCATCGCTGGCCACTCCCGGGTGGAATATTTCAGGATTCTATTCCAAAAAAGCAGCCGAGCAGGGCGCTCTCTCCAGCAGGACAGGGCTGGGTGCCAGTGGCTGCCTGTGGAGCCTGCTGGCTTGGGAGAGGGACCCAGGGACGTTTCCTGCAGGGACAGCTCCGCACAAGGCGGTGTCTGTGGGACTGTCCCAGGTGGGGGAGCCGGGTCAAAGAGGCAGAGTTGGCCTCACACAGTCGGATAAGCTGCTTATCCTGAGGTTCAGGTTCCCCTCCAAGAGAAGAACACATTTTGCTTGCTCTGCAAGCCTGTTAGGAGAAAAAGGACAGTATTTCTGGCAAGAGCCAAAATTCCCCTTACTTCTCCTCCCCTACATGTTAGTTTTTGAGACAGTCTCACTGTGTAGTGCAGGCTGGCCTCGAATTCAGGGCGATCCTCCTGCCTCAGCTTCCTTAGTGCTGGGATCATCATGCTTGACCGTCCTATGTTTTAAACCAGAGGCCCCAGGGGCTGGGGATATAGCTCAGTGGAATAAGCACTTGCCTAGCAAGTGCAGGGTCCTGAGTTCGATCCCCAGTACCAAAAAAAAAAAAAAAAACAGAGGCCCCAGATCTTTTTCCTACCTGAGACTAGTTTTGTGGAAAACAACTTTTCCATGGATCGGGGAAGGGGAGACGGTTTGGAGGTGATTTGTGCATGTTACATTTACACGCACTTTATTTCAGAATCAAGTGGTGATATCTAATGAAATTATGGTAAAATGACTTTTACCAGAAGCAGCAAGAGCCCTGCAGCCAAACGGTCCCATCTGAGAGTGATGGGAGTCGGACACCAAAGTGTAATTTCATTTGAATCCTGATTTAAAGCCACTATCACAGGCAATTTAGTCATCGCTTGTCCCTGCTAGGGAGGGTTCTCCAGCTGAGGCTTTATTACAGCCAGCGCCCCCTGCTGAGGCTTGTGTGTATTTGCAGTTGCTGCCAGCCCTTAGCTTCGCGGTCTTAGCCCCCATTCAGCTCCAGCAGAGCGTCAGCCTTGGTCCCAGCCCAGCAGGTGTGCTGGGGCTGGGGAGCCTGCTTAAGGAAGGTAGCAGAAAGGGATAAAAAGCATCTTGTATTTCAAAAGCTCTGTTCCCTCTTTCAGCCAAACACTCTGCATTGCTAGATGACCCATGACTGTACTCTGTCGCTTGCTTCTTGGAGAAAACAGGACAGGGAATTACCAGGATTTGTATGACCGGGTCTGTGGTGGCACACTCTGGAGGCTGAGGCAGGAGGATCATTGTGAGTTTAAGGCTAGACTGATTTGCATGGTGAGACCAAACAAACAAACAAAGTGTGGCCATCTTACTGAATGTGAAGTTGTATCTGATTGTGGTTTTTATGTATATATATTTTTAAAATAACTAATGAAGTTAAACATACTTTTATGAGGTTTCTTTTTTTTTTTTTCTTTTGCAAGACCAGAGATTAAACCCAGGGCTTCACTGGCTCTGCCATAGAGCTCTTCCCCTGACCTTTTTACATTTTACTTTGAGACATGGCAAGTAGCTAAACTTCCCAGGCTGCCCTTAAATTTGCAACGCTCCTGCCTCAGCCTCCCAAGTACCTGAGTTGCAGGCATGCACCACCCAGCTAGGCTTTTTGTGAACTTCCTGTCCATCTATATATCTTCTTTGGAGGTATAAATGTCTATTTACAACCTTTACTGATTTGTAGTTTGTTCTTTTTTTGTTTATTTTTGTGACTTAGTGAGACCCTGTCTCAAAATCTAAAAATCAATAAGAAAATCAATAAGAAAAAATCAATAAGAAAAGGCTGGGGACTCAGCTCAGTGTTAACACTGCAGATTCAATTACCACTATCTAAGAAAGAAAAGGAAGAAAAGGCTGAACGACATGATTTCCCACTGCGGAGACCGCCCTTGATCCTTTTTATCTTTTGCAGCACCGGGGATTGAACCTTTGCACTGAGTTCTGTCTCCAGCCCTTTTTCTACTCTATATTTTGACAGTAGGTTACTAAGTTGACCAGCCTGGGCTCAAAGTAGGGATTGTCCTGCCTCAGCCCACCCCCCCCAGTGTTAGGATCCCAGATGTGCATCACCGCCTCTGCTTAGGCCTCTGTCTGGATCCCAGCACCGCAGCCCGAGTTTCTGGAAGGGGAGCCCGGCTGGATGGCTGGAGGGGCCGGGCCTTGCCCCTGGGTCCCCTCCCCAAGCCCGCAGCCCACAGCCAGCTCAGAGGACAACCCATCCTGTTTCTGAATCATCCCTGTGTCCCTGTCCCTGGCCTGGGTGCCACCCTGAGTGGGCACTTGGGAAAGGGCTGCACCGTGGGCTGGCCCAGCTGGCCGTGGGAGGAGGGCTGGGCAGGGGCCAAGAACACAGCGGGCAGGCCCAAGGATGTGGCCAGGCCTGTCGTCCCAGTTGTTTCACTCCCCCAGGCCTCTGCCACCTGGGGAGAGGCCACACCTCCACCCCAGGCTGTGGGAGGGTCTTGGGGCTGCAGGATGGGGCCCTTTTCCTCATTTCCTTAGAGACTTTTCCATGCCAGGTGGGCGTGGTGGCCCAGCGCTGCAGTGCCAGCTCCTCTCGAAGCTGAGGAAGGAGGCTCACAACTTCAAGTTCATGACTCAGTGAGACCTGTAGCTAACTAAAAAATAAAGCCAGGCATGGCAACACACACCTGTCATCCCAGGACTGGCGAGGCTGAGGCAGGAGGATCACAAACTCAAACCCAACCTGGGCAATTCAGTCAGACCCTGTCTCAAAACAAAACATGAAAATGGGGGATATAGGCCCTAAGTTCAATCCTTGGTGCCACAAAGAGAAAAACATATAAAGAAAAATTAAAAAGCCTTGGTGATGTAGCTCAGGGCTTGAGTGCTGGCTTAGTTTACCAGTAAAAACTTTTTCTGGTAATTTTTCCTCCCTGCTCCTTGTGCCCTCCCCAAGCCCACAGCCCATAGCCAGCTCAGGGATGACCCATCCTGCTTCTGCTTTTACTAACTTACCAGTAAAAATTTTTTTTTGCCAAGGTCCTTTTCTGAACTGCCAGAATCACAGGGACCTGTGTGCTAACGTGAGGGACGTCCTTCCCCTCCAGCATGGACTCGATGAGGGACACATCGGTAAGTGTGATGGTATATAATGAGCTGACGTCATTTCTCTTGGCATCAGCCTTCAAGTGCATCCATTTGGAAAGTGGTCACAAGGATAACAAGGAACTTTTTGTTTTTATTTTTTGAAACAGGGCCTTGCTGTGTAGTCCAGGCTGGCCTCAAACACACAGCAAGGCTCCTGCCTCAGGCTTCCAACTACAGGTGTGACAGGTGCGCATCATAATGCCTGGCGGTCACCTCTTTTCTCTACAGCAGAGTGGCTGCCTCCATCCTCATTGTTTTTGGGTTTTTTTGTTTTGTTTTGTTTTGTTTTTGGCGGTACTGGGGATTGAACTCAGGACCCTGCACTTGCTAGGCAGGCACTTATTCCACTGAGCTATATCCCCAGCTCCTCCATCCTCAATAGAAGGATCCTTCTGCCTCTGTTAGAAGGGAATTTGAGGAAACCACTATATGTGTGTGTTGACAGGGTGGTCATCAGGAGGCTCTGTGACTGCCCGGTTCACCAGCACTGAAGGTAATGAACAGGAAGTGCTTCCTGGATGAATGAATGAATGGATGGATGGATGGATGGATGAGTGGACAGACGGCTGGCTGGCTGGCTAGATGAATGGATGGATGGATGGGTGGGTGGATGGATGGCTGTATGAAAGAATGAGTGAATGAAGTACCATCACCTGTCAACCCCTTGCCATGCTCTGCCTTTAGTGAAGGATTTCCTTCCTCTCATGGCCAGCACCGGCCCCACCTCTGAGCTCTGTGCTGGGGACCTTCCTGCTGGTCCTGTCCATGGCCCACTCCTGTGGCTAGGCCTGGGCCTCTCACCACCCCAAGCTGCTCTGCCCTCACAGCTGGATCCCCGCATCACACACTGTGCCTCACAGTCCTGCCTCCCTGCTCTCCACTGTCCCTGTCCTCCCACGCATGCTGCTGCCGCCTCCTTCTGTCACCTGCTCCCTGAGTGGCCTCTTTTATGGCCAGGCTAGAGCCCCAGCTGGCATTGGAAGCTGCTGGTTACCAGCTGCTCCCAGTCCCTGCTGTGCTGCTCCTTCTGTGAATCAGCCTACTGTGCTCTCTGGGCAAAAGCCCCTTCTCCACCCTCATGGCAGACCCATGCTGCCGAAGAGAGCATTGCAGCACCCGCCCTGCCCCTGCTGTGTGGGACCTTTGCCCCACGTGAGCCCCTAAACCCCTGGCCTGGCTCAGGAGAGTGTGAGGCTGTGGGACAGAGCCAATAGCAAGATAGCCAGGTGCCAATGTAAGAAACCACCTGTCAGTGTGTGTGTGTGTGTGTGTGTGTGTGTGTGTGTGTGCGTGTGTATGTACACAGATTGGGGGACAGAACATAACTAAACAATCACTAAGTGCAAAATTGGGGGTGTGCCTTTGTGGTAGAGCAACCGCTTCATTTGTGTGAGGCCCTGTGTTTAATCCCCAGCACTAAAAATAAAAATAAAATAATCAAATCAGAGATGGGGCCAGGCATGGTGGTGCATGCCCGAAATCCCAGCATTCAGGAGGCTGAGGTAGGAGGATTGCCATGAGTTCAAGGTTAGCCTGAGTTACACAGTGACTTCAAGGCTGGCCTGAGCTACACAGTGATACTCTGTCTCGAAGTAAAAATAAAAGGGCTGGGGATGCATCTCAGTGTGAAGGCCTGGGTTCCATCCCTACTACTGCAAAAGCAAAGAACATGGAGGTGTCAAAGACCAGACCATTTGAAACCGAGGCAGTAAAGTGAATGGGCGCTGAAGAGGCTGCTGGGACAGGGCCCACTCTGTGTCTGAGCAGTCACTTCGGGTGGCACCCAGCTGGGAGGAGGCGGTACAAGGTGGCCAAGTGTGGGGAAACTGGGCCAGAGAGAGCTCGGCAGCGAGAACGAGGCATGCAGAGGCCCTGGGCAGGAAGAGCGAGTCACAGCAGGGTGTGGGCCAGGAGGTCAGCAAGGGGTGCAGGGTCTGTAGGACCAGGAAGGAAAGCAGGTTCCAGGGAGGGGCACAATACCATCCTTCCCTTCTTTCCTTTCTTTTCCAGCACCAGGGATCAGCTAAACCCAGCTTTTTTTTTTTCTTTTTTTGGAGGCCAGGTCTCACTATGTAGCCGAAGCTGGCTTTGAACTCACGGCGATCCTCCTGCCTCAGCCTTCTGAGTGCTGGGATGTCAAGCATGTACCACCATGCCTGGTGTTTGCTGTTTTTTCAATTGGTGATGATGGCAGTTGTGACTCTTGAAACACTGGAGTTATCCTTGCACTTGCCTGACATTTTAGTATTTATTCTCTTTTACAAGTATGTTTGCTGTACATAGTGGTTCTATTTGTCCTGGGGACACTAGTGCTTATACACATCACAGTCATCACAGGGTGCCAGAAACAGGCGTCTCTGTTGGTAAGGAAAATGTGCCCGGAAAAGATTTAAGTGCAGTAACGGTGGCTATACAGTGAAGCTTCAGTGAATGAGCAAAACACTGAGCAGATGTGTCGTCTCTCGCAGGGGAGCTGCGGGAGCGCTGCAGATCCAGAGGGCTGGAGCCAGGTGACCACGCCAAGGAGGCTGCAGGGAGATCTGGGGTTGGTGAGAACAGGACTGTGCAGCCAGGTGGCCTTGGGTGCTTAATTCTCCAGGTTAGGAGGACGCACCTGGAAGCTCCAGCATAGCCTGAGGGTTGCGTGGTAATCAGTGCAGCCCTGAGCAGCAGAGCACAACACCTGTTTATGTGTGCGCTTACTCAAGATTTCCTTAAAACCATTCTACATATTTTGGAAAGTAAATGTTTTCTATTTAGCTGCCTCATTTAAAAAGCTAGTTTTAGGTGGGCATGGTGATACACACCTGTAAGGCCAGCACTCTGAGAGGCTGACATAGGAGGGTCATTAGTTCAAACCCAGCCTGGGCAACTTAGTAACCTAGTGAGACTTTGTCTCAAAATAAAACGTACAAAAAAGGGCTGCTTTTGAGAAGAAAGAATCTCAATGTGAGATTCTCAGTGTGAAGGCCCTGGGTTCATTCCTCACTACACACCTGCACACAGAGTCATAACAACATCTCAGGCCGGAACTCTTTACCCACCCCACACTAATGGAACTTAGCAAGTTTCTTAAAATGACCAATCATAGTTTTGCATTTACAGACCTGGGAGATGTTAATTAACTGGAAAATGGTAATCTCAACCCTTGTACAAGGCAACTATGTTTGACTTACAATGTTTATTATCAAAGATAAAACAGTGATGCTATGAAAACAAATCTGAAACTCAAATTATAAAAAAACAACTGCAACAGATTAGTGGCTGCCTCTGGCCCCGGCGTGGGTTTGGAGTGACTGTCAACGGGTATACTCAAAATGCTCCAAAAGTCTGTGGTGATGGTCACACAAATACTCAGGACACTGAAGTTAGTAGCAGGCTGGGGATACAGCTCAGCAGCACGCCTGGCAGGTGCAAGATCCTGAGTTCCATTCCTGATACCAAATTTCCTAGTACAGCGTAAATATATAAGCTGTACAATATAATAACATTTTTTGGTACCAGGAAGCGAACTCAGGACCCTGCATTTGCCAGGCAGGCGCTGTGCTGCTGAGCTATATCCCCAGCTGTACTAGGAATTGATCTGTAGGCCTTCACACTGAAATACTCAACTTTTAAAACAAAAATTGACAGGGTCTAAGTAGCCCAGGTTGGGGGATGAGCTTGCAACCCTCCTGCTTCAGTCTTCCAGAGTGCTGGGATTACAGGTGTGCCCCACCACGTTCGGCAGCTTTTATTTCCCTTAACAGATACCAAGCACAGACAAAAATTTCACTTTAACACGTCAGTTTTTAAGGGTATTTCTTTCTAAGGCAAGGTCACAGACACGTGGCAGAATAACAATATGCTTCCCAGCCCGGTGTGGTGGTGCACACTTGTAATCCCACCATTCTGGAAGACTGAGGCAGGAGGATCTCAAATTCTAGCGCAGGCAGCGAAACTCAGACTTCGAGAGTCTTTCAAAAAAAAAAAAAAAAAGCTGAGAACGTGGTTGAGTACGAAGCTACTGCCACCAATCTCCATTACAAAGAAACAAAACACCTGTTCCTCAGAATTCTCACTGGGCCCCCTTCGCTCCCCGAGTTCATTCGCTGACCCGCCCGCCTCTGCCCGGAACAGCAACATCTCGGCCTGAGCAGCTACCTGAAAGCCACTCCCTGCTGCTTGAGGTGCTAAAAAAAGGACAGCTGGCGCTGATCTTGGCAACAGCAGCAGCGCGTGCAGCCGCCACCGCTCAGCCTCACTTCAACCCTGTCCCCTCCGCTTCCCTGCCAAGAGCCCGCTCTCCCCTCTTCCGGGAACGTGAGCTACTTCCGGCTCCTGGAAGAGTGTCGTCAACGCACCGGCAGTGTGTACGTCATCATACGGAGCCAGTCGCGCACGCGTGTCTGCTTGAGTGTTGGACGCTGGGTCGCACAGGTGGGACGGGAGCCGCAGTTGCGAGCGGAGTCACATCTTCTTGGCACCACCATGCAGGTCTCCAGCCTCAACGAGGTGAAGATTTACAGTCTCAGCTGCGGCAAGTCCCTTCCTGAGGTAAGCCTGTGTTCTGGGTCCCCGCGCTTGGAAGTCCTCGGGGTCCTCGCGGGTTCGCCTCCCCACGCCCCGGCCCCAGCCCCGGCCCCGGCCCCGGCTCCGGCTCCGGCTCCAGCCCCGGTTCTGTGTTTTGTGGACTCAGGCAGGCTCCAGCTCCGCGCGTCGGAGGTCTGGTCGCCGCTTGTGGTCGAGAACGCGGTCCGGGCCGGGGTGCGGACGGCGGCGGCCGCGTGGAGGAGAACCCGGCCGCGATGGGTGACAGACAGCTCGTCCGGAGGCCCTCCGCTTTCTAGTGCTCGCCCAGCAGCTCCTAGCCGAAAGGTCCAGTCGCAGGGATACAGCCGTGAACAGCAGCCATGCGGACTTGCACTTGCAAGTGTAGACGATCGCGGTAGACGATCAGTTTCCTTGTGTACAAAATTTGACTTAGAATCTTAGAGCATCTAGGTTGGAAGGGGCTGACAGATCGGCAGTTTTCTTCCAGTCTTCTCATATTTACCATTTTATTATCTTCCTGTGCTGCGGATGGAACCCAAGGAGGCCTCTCACATGCTAGGCAAACAGTCCAGCGTGGAGCCCGGGCCTGATCTTTTCTTCTGTAAAAGCTGCAGCTAAAGCCGGGCATGGTGGTGCACGCCTGTAATCCCAGCACTCGGGAGGCTGAGGCAGGAGGATCGTTGTGAGTTCGAGACCAGCATGGGCTACAAAGCGAGCTCAAGGCCAGCCTGAACTGCATAGTGAGACCCTGTCTCAAAAAGACAAAAACAAACAAACAAACAAACAAACAAAAACCACAGAAACAAAAATATTCAGCTAAGATCCAGCAAGGGGAAGAGTAACTGATCAGGGATCACGGCCTGTGTCCTCAAGTTTGGTTTATTTCTTATAAGTGATGATCAAGTCTCTGTCTGTCCGAGCGTTGGAAGCAAGAGGCAACCTTTGGCAGAAGCTCATTGCCATTTTGAAACCCTGCACTTGCTAGGAAGTGTTTTCAGAACAGGCCCTGCTGGCCTCAGTCTGCCCCTTAGAAAGCAGAGTAAACATAACTGTTCTTCCCCTGCCTCTGTCCCCTGAAACGTTTGAAGCCAGTGAGGAGATTCTTCGTTCTCAAAATCCAGGTTTAAATAATTCCTTGTCTTCCAGGTGTTCATCACACATGCGACCTTTATCATTTTATTCTGTTCATTTATCAGAGGGTTACTATGTGCTGTTTCATTTTTGGCAGTATTAGGGAATGAAGCCAAGGCCTTGGCAGTGAGCTGTATCCCTGGTCCTTTTTAAAAAAATTTTGAGTCTTGCTAAATTGGTAAGCAACTCAGACCAGATTTGAACTTGAGATCCTCCTGCCTCAGCCTCCCAAAGTGGTGAGATTACAAGTGTGCTCCACCAAGTTGGCCAGGCAGCTGTTTGAGACATTAAGGTTCATGGTGAACGTGTCAGATGACGTTTCCTGTTGGAGAAAAGGATATAAAACAAAGCAAATGAAAAGACAGTGCCAGGTAACGGGCATGGAGTGACTAGTGGAGAGCTGCTAAAGTGCCAGCGAAGTTCTCTCCCCCAGAGGCAGCACTGGGCAGGAGCCAGGGTGACGGAAGGGAGCCCGTCGGGGCCGCAGGGGCAAGTGTTCGGCGCCAAGGGAGCAGGAGGGTGAGCGTCCCCACAGGGGACCACCCCTGACATGTGGAAGGACCAAAAGAGGCCCAGGCTTGGCTGTGGTGGCTGAGAGGTGGGCTTTGGGGGCCCTGCAGGAAGTTGGGGTTGCACTCTTTTTGTTCTTGGGCTCCGGACTGCTTCAAGGGGTCAGGAGGCTGGGGCAGGGGCTGTGGCTGGGCCTGGGGAGGCGGTAGGGGGTGGAGGCAGGCAGGCTTCTCAGAGGGGTCTTGAGCTGGGCTGGGATGGTAGTAGGGGGGTGCGATTGGGAGGGACCTGAGCTGGGGCTGGCGGGATGGTAGCGCGTGGTGTGGTGGTGGAGAGGACTGCAGGGGAGCAAGGGAAGGAGCAGAGGACCCTGCGGTTTTGGGTCTGAACGGCTGTGTGTGGAGTAAGGGAAGGGTGGGGTAGGAGGCGCATGCGGTGGGGGAACAGGACCCCCCCTTTTTAGACACTGAGGGCTTGTAGTTCTGACGAGTATCACACGGGTGAGGGGTCGCAGTTTTGTGTCTAGGCTGGGAGGTGACAGCCAGGGTCATTACCCTGCCTGGGACTAGGGACGCTGGGAGCAGAACTCCTCACCCCCAGCCTACCCACCCCTGCCCTTTGCTTCAGGAGAGTCGCAGCTGACAAGGGCTGCTCGCTGTCCCCTCCACACTGCGGGATTGGGCAGCCTGCCAGGCTGCGGTGCAGGGTAAACCCAGGTATCCCTGAGCACGACTGTAAGAAGTACCAAGTGTGTAATGTCCAGTGTTGGCTGTTTTTCCGGTTTTGCTCTTTATAAAAATTAGATCTTGCTGGTCAAGGTGGCGCATGCCTGTAATCCCAGCATTTGGGGGCTGAGGCAGGAGGATCACTGACTTCAGGGTCAGCTTGTGCCACACAGTGCCCTGAAGGCCAGGCTGAATTATATAGTGAGACTGTCCACAAAACTAAACAAAAATGTGTCTAAACTTTCTCCTTTTAATGTTTCTACCTTTACATTTTTAATTAATTTTATTATTATTATTGTTATTTTGTCTTTTTGAGACAGGGTCTCACTATGCAGTTCAAGCTGGCCTTAAGCTCACTTTGTAGCCCATGCTGGTCTTGAATTCACAGTGATCCTCCTGCCTCAGCCTCCTGAGTACTGGGATTACAGGCGTGCACCACCACACCGGCCTAAAATTTTAATTTAAATCATGAAAGTTGTTCAGTTGCTGGTGAATAGTGAATAGTGCACTTGTCCCGCCTGTGGGTTATGACCCATATCTGCAGCCAGTAGCTCTGCCTTAGTTTGCTTCGGTGAATTTGTTTTCTCTCACATAAAACAGGGATTCCAGAAACTTTTTGTCAAAGTCTGTAAGTATATAAAAGTCCAGAAAATCTGTTAGCAGCAGGGTTAAGAGGGTGGGGGGGTTTCACTTCCTGTGTTACGTATTCCTATCAGGTTTGAATTTCCAATTCTCTACGAGTCTGTGTTTTTCTAAGCAAAAGAAAAACAATTTAGGTGAATGTTTTCCTTTTTATTTCTGGTGAATTTGTTTTATAATAAAGTTTTTATTTTCCTTCAGTGGCTTTCAGACAGGAAGAAGAGAGCACTGCAGAAGAAAGATGCTGGTGAGTGTGAAACCCTCCTGCCTCAGTTATGTCAGCGACCCGTGTCTTATGTGCTCATTCCTTGGTGGTTGTGTGGAAGTGAGGGGTTGCAGAAATTCGGTGGAATTAACACAGTGGGAAATGAACATTTTTTGTTTTTGTGGTGCTGGAGATTGAACCTGGGGCCTCATATGTGCTAGGCAGGTTCCTCCCTAAGCAGTGTCCCCAGCGCTTATTTTTTATTTTGAGACAGGCTCTCCCTAAGTTGCCCAGGCTAGGTGGCAATTTGTGACCCTCCTGCTTCAGCCTCCTAGCTAGCTAGGGTCACAGGCGTGAACCACCATACCTGGCTTCTATTTCTCATGCCAACCTAAGGTTTTGGGGGCTTAAACCTGTTTGTTTGTATTTATTTATTTTTTGGAGACAGAGTTTGGCTTTGTAGTCGAGGTAGGCCTTGAACTATGTAGCCCTGGCTGGCCTTGAGCCCTTGTCAGTCCTCCTGCCTCAGCCTCCCGAGTGCTGGGATTATAGGGCTGGGTCACCACGCCTGGCAAGCCTGTTGTTATTTAGAAAAAAAAAAGGAAATAAAGACTTGTGCTGTAGCTATAATTGAGTAAGGACAGTAGTCTGAGGTAGTGTTTCTTCTATTTTCCCAGGAGGTTTTAAATACTCATTGTTCTCTGTCTTTTTGAAACAGGGTCTCACTATGCAGTTCAGACTGGCCTTGAGCTCACTTTGTAGCCCAGGGTGGCCTTGAACTCGCAATGATCCTCCTGCCTCACACTCCCAAATGCTGGGATTACAGGCATGTTTCACCAGGCCTGCCCTAAATGTGGGTGATACATTGTTTTAGTTTTTTTCAGTTCACAAAAACACTTTTGCTTTTTGGAAAGTAGAAATAAAATACAATGTGTCAACTGGGTGTGGTAGCTCAGGCCTGTAATCCCAGCACTCAGGAGGCTGAGGCAGGTGGACCTCTGTGGGTTTGAGACCAGCCTGGGCTACAAAGTGAGCTCAAGGCCAACCTGAGCTGCATGGCAAGACCCTGTCTCAAAAAGACCAAAAAAAAAAAAAAAAAAAAAAAAAATGTGTCGGCTTTCCATTATAGTGACGGAATATTTGCCATAATAATCTACAAAAAGAGAAAAGTTTGCTCCTCTCACAGTATTAAGGGTTTCGTTCGTGGTCAAGTGGCCATAGCTTTAGAGCTTATATGAGACGACATCATGGCCTCGGGACCAGTGTCACTGGTCCCCTGCAGGGGCCTGAGACCTTCCCAGTGACCCAGCCTCTGAGGTCCCACCACGGGCCAGGTGTGGGCCCTTTAAGGTGTGGGCGTTTGGGGACATTGCAGACCCGAAATGCAGCGCACAGTGGTGGAGAGCAGGGTAGGGGCTGCTGTCTGGCCAGAGGCCCACAGAGTGTGTGAGCCCTGTGTGCAGCCGCTGTGAGCAGCGGGCTCCGGGCTTCCGGCAGAGACGCGCTGTGTGTCCAGCTGGCTCCTGCTTTCCTCTCCTTGCAGATGTCCGCAGGAGGATCGAGCTCATTCAAGACTTTGAGATGCCGACTGTGTGCACCACGATCAAGGTGTCCAAAGATGGGCAGTACATCCTCGCCACAGGTAAGCGTCCCCTGCGGCTGCCAGGTACATGTATTTCCTAGCAGACAATGCGGCAGTGTGAAGGTCACTTTCCCTCACCCTAACGTTTTATTTTTATTTATTTACTTATTTTTGGTGCCAGGAATCAAACTCAGGCCGGTGCTTGTGCCACTGAGCTACATCCCCGGCCCCCTTTTTTTTTTTTTGATGATTTTTGAGACAGGGTCTAATTTAGGCTGGCTTTAAACTCACCGTGGAGCCCAGGCTAGCCTCAAACTCACTGTGACGCCCCTGCCTCAGCCTCCAGTATGCTGGGATTAATAGCATGTGCCATCACGCCTGACTTACCTTTGCTGCTCTGATGGACAAAAACTATTTCACTGTTTCAATCTACTCTTGTCGGATTGTTTGTGAAGCTTCTTAGTCACTTGTTACCTGTTTTCCGTGCCTCGCTCGCCCTTTACTCTGGCCCCGTAGGGTGTCTGCGGGGTTGCTCGTTGGTGCTTCTGCTGATGAGGGTGCAGTCGGCCCCGCAGTGGAAGCTGCACTCGCGCTCTGCGGGGCCTGACTACAAGGAGTGTGTTCTCAGGTTGTGTGTTGGGGTCACTTTTTTCTAGGAACATACAAACCTCGGGTTCGCTGTTATGACACCTACCAGTTATCCTTGAAGTTTGAAAGATGTTTAGATTCAGAAGGTAAGAGGCTAATTTTGAAGTCATAACAGTAGCTTTTGTGTCTATCTGCTGTTCTTCTTTTAAAGATGAGATCGGATTGTTCAGTAATTTTGGCCATCTACAAAGGAGTGCGGACGCAGTGGCTAAGAGCCTGTCCTCAGCAGCTCACTGTCCCACACCCAGTGGTCCCTGACAGGGCAGCCTGTCTGCTCAGGGCAGCCTCGGTGTGGCCAGCTGCGCCTCAGGGAGAACTTGCTTCCAGACTCTTCTCAGGCAATTGGCACATCTCGGGGTTATGGCTGTGAGACTGGGCTGGCATCTTGTGCTGACTCCCTCCTGGGGTCCCTTGGCCCATAGAGGCTGCCCACGTTCCTGTCGCATGGCCACCTGCCCTGTCAAGCCAGCAGCAGCCCATTGGATCCTCCTGGTGCTTTAGATCTCCTCGGCTTCTGCTCTGCTGCCAGTGGGAGAAGACTACCATGAAGGGCTCATGTGACAGTAATGTGTTGTCACCACAAGACAGGTCTCAGCAAGTCCCAGCTTCCACTTGGGACTGAGGAGGGGACATCAGACCCTGGGGTAAAGGTCAGTGGGGTCATTCTCAGAATTCTGGACAGATGTACTGATCAGCTTTCCTGTTGAGGTCAGAAACAGCTGATGCCCACAGCTTAGCAGAGGAGAAGGTGGATCTGGCTCACGGTTCAGGAGATTTAGTCCATGGCCAGCTGCTCCAAGGCAGGAGCGTCATGGCAGAAGGGCGCAGGGGAGCAGAGCTGCTTAGCTCGTGGCCAGGAAGGAGAGCAGGGGGACAGAGCCAGAGGAAAATGGGAGGGACCAGATAGAGACCCCAGAGTAACCTCCATAACCACACGGACGCACCCAGGAGTGTGCCCCACCCATCCCGTGTGGCTCCCAAGCTAATCGGGTTGACAGTTAACAGTTGCAAAGAGTTAAAGTGGGGAAGTTTAACCTAACTTTTATCGGGGGCCCAGTGGTGGGGATCGAGGGAGAAGTCGGCGGGATGTGGGACCTGTAGAACTTAAGCATGTTCTCCTAACTCCTCACACCTCAGGTTGTGGAGCAGTGGGGCCTGTGCACCACCACTGTCAGGTGTTTCTGCTCTGGGGTTTTGTCCAGGTGAAAAGTCACAGTTAGACAGCGGGGGTGGTCACAACGTGTGCTGTGTGAAAACACTGCACGGAGACCTGGTGTTTTTAAATTAATAGGCTCCAAGGTACATCTATAGATAGATAGATAGATAGATAGATAGATAGATAGATAGATAGATAGATAGATGTATATATATGTGTATATGTATACATATATAGATATAGATAGATATGTATATATAGATAGATATCTTACTGTTATTCTTTGTGTAATCAACATTTTAAATAATGTTCTTTAATATATATTTGAGTCTTAAAATTTTTTTTTTTTTTGAGACAGGCTCTTGCTATGTAGTTCAGGCTGGCTTTGAGCTCACTTTGTATCCCAGGCTGGTCTCAAACTTGTAAGGACCCTTCTGCCTCAGCCTCCCGAGTGCTGGGATTATAGGCGTGTGCCACCATGCCCAGCTGAGTCTTAACAAATTTGAACACAACGTTTTCTTCAGTTCTGTTCTAGACAGTATACTGTATATTGAAAAACTATGAATCTTGTAGTTTTCTTTTGCGTCTTGGGGGGCAGTGTAGCAATTTTGTTCTTGTTTTATGCAGGGGTAGGAAAAATGCTGTATGTATATAACATTTGTGCTGAATTAGGAACTTTGCATCATTTACATTTTTATTATAAACATCAATTAATTTTATCTTTTCCTATTATTTTTCAGTTGTCACCTTTGAAATTTTATCTGATGACTATTCAAAGGTATGTTTGGTAGCATTGGTTTCTCCTGGCTATGTTCAAGGAATAAGTGGAATTTATTTTATTTTTAAAAATTTATTTTTAGATGAGAATTTTTGTGTCTGTTATTAAAATAAAAATGTCTGTGTAGAATAGGCACCATTTTCTGGTAATGTAATTGGAGTTTGATACATGTATGCTATATGGCAATGGTGGTGATCCAGTTGGCACATTTTATTTTCTTTTAAGACAAAAGATATTATAGTAGAGTTGTTTATTTCTAAAGTAAAACCCCAGTACTCGGGTCTAATTGAGGTGTTGGCCCTTTGCAATCAGTAAGTGGGTTTCGAGTTGTACTTTGGGCACTTAATCTCTAAAAGGTTCCTCATCACAGCTGCAGACAATCATAAAACAATGCTCATAGGTGCTGCACACACCTGTCATGCAAAGCCTTTGGGTGGCTGAGGCAGGAGGGTTGCCATAAGTTCAGGGCCAGCCTGGGCTAACAGTGAGTTCAGTGCTGGCCTGGGTTATGTGGCAAGGCCCTGTCTCAGGCAAGCGCTTATGCCACTGAGCTATACCCCCAGCCCCCAAAATTTCCAGTGTTGTTTTTTTTTTTTTTAGTTTTTTTTTTTTTTTTTTTTCCGGTACCAGGGATTGAACTCAGGACCTTGCACTTGCCAGGCAAGCGCTTATGCCACTGAGCTATACCCCCAGCCCCCCTGTCTCAGAAATAAAAATCGTTGGCAGCGGTAGGAATTTTGGTCAGTGTAGTATCAGAATTGGTTCTCCAGAGTTGGGGAGATATGTATCTCAATGGCACAGCACCTGCCTGGCCAGCACGAGGTCCTAAGTTTGATGCTCGGTACAAAAAAAAAAAAATTAGTTCTCTGCTTTGATGACTGTTCCCCCTATTGCTATGAGGTCTGGCACTAGGGTTTTAAGTCATCATAAATTGAAATTTGATTTTCTTCACTCAGAGAATATTAGGATAATGGGATTATCTGTCTATTCTCTGAAATTTGCGGAATCAAACAATTCCATGTATACTTAGTAAATTTGCTGATGTTTTTGATTTATATTTTTAAACAAATGAAAGAAACATGATGGTTGTAACTGTCGGGTTGGAAGAAAAGGACTATGTAAAATATTTTTTTGTGTGTCTTTTTGAGACAAGATCTCACTCTGCAGTTCCAGCTGGGCTTGAGCTCACAATTGTACCTCAGGCTGGCCTTGAACTTGCAGTGATCCTCCTGCCTCAGGACTATGTAAATTAAAGAAAAATAGTTTTAACTTTTGAAGTTACTCTCCAATAAATTAGCAACTCATTCTGACAGTGGTGCACGGTGTTACATCAGTAAAACAGCTAGCATTGAGGAAGACAGGATCACTCGCACCTGGACATGCTGACTAACTAAGAACGGACAGAAATGCACCTGCTTAGCTTGCACAGCTATTTCTGGTTTCTAAATTCCCTTGCATCCTTGCATTGTAATCTAAATATTTTCTATTAGTTTTTCAGTAGACAGCAGACATAACACAACTGTTGTTTTCCATAGAAATGTAAAGCCTTTTAAGTCGTCAAGTGGTTAAGTGTTCTGATGCAGAGAATGTGGAAAACAAATTCAACATGTATCTCTCTGTGTAATGATGAAATAAAAAGCTAAGTTTACCTCATCTCATGTGAACCCTAATCTATCTTTTTAATAACCAGTAGCGGTCATCTCTCTTAGATCTTTTTTTTTTTTTTTTTGAGACGGGGTCGCTATGTAGCCCAGGCTGGCCTCAAATTTGCAGTGATCCTCCTGCTTCAGTTTCCCAGGTGCTGGGATTGTAGGCATGCACCACCATACCCACTTTAAATTCAGAGCTTATCAAACTATGGGATAATTGCAGGATTATTAAAATGTGATCCTCATTGAGTCAGGAAATTCCTGAGTGCGGTCATTGCGCAGGGCTCCACGTTCTAAGATTCAGATGCCCAAAACACCAGCCGAGTATAGTTTCCTTTCTTCGTTTAGAAGGAAGGTGTGCAGGCAGCTGTTAGGACAAGGAGGCCTCAAGGGGCTCGTGCAGCTCCTGGGCTCCAGGCCTCGGAGGAGGGGGAGACAGGGACGGCCCGCTCACTAGTTCAGGGGGCGAGGAAATAAACGCACGAAACCTAAGCCAAGCCTTTTCTTGTTTTATTGCAGATTGTGTTCTTGCACAACGATCGGTACATTGAGTTCCACTCACAATCGGGCTTTTATTATAAAACCAGGATACCCAAGTTTGGCAGGGATTTCTCCTACCACTACCCATCCTGCGACCTGTACTTCGTTGGTGCAAGGTATTGGGTCCCAAACTCTTTACTTTCTTCTTTCCTGCTCCCAAACAACTACTTCCTAAATTGCTTGTGCACTTTATGATTTAGTTGACCCTGAGAAAGTGTGTGTGGTTATTGCAAAACAAAAAAAAGCAAAACAAAACAACCAGTCTTGGAAAACAAGGGATAAATAGCAACTACAACAAACCCCAGTGTTCTACGTATTAATGCATTTTGTTTACAAGTGGCTTCAGGACATTTTAACGCCTGTTATTCTACCCACTAAAATATTTTCTAACATTAAAATTCTATGTAATAATCCTATGTCACAGTAATTAAACTTGGATGTGCTAATAGGAAATATATAAGCCTGTGGACACAGCCCAAGTGCCTCACTGAAATAGTATTGTTTTTGTTGTACACATTTCTGTTCACTTCTGCAAAGGTGTAGATTCTGCTTTAGGTCTATTCAGTACTAGTCATGATTTTTTTTTGGTATTATTTTTGAGATGGGGATCTCACTATATATCCCGGGCGGGCCTCAAACTCACAGTGACCTTTCTGCCTCAGCCTCCCAAGTGCTGCGATTACAGTTGTGCGCCACCACACTGGGCCTCAGGGATGGGTTCCTTTTTGGCTTGTTTGGTAATTGAGGTCCTCTGTGGCTGTAGACTATAGGTAAAGGACACTTGAGCTAGATGCAGGAGGAATGGTATTGAGATCCTTAAGGCAGCAGTCATGGGCTGGCCTTAGCCTGGCGGTTCCTTCCGCGTGCCTTCCTAACCATGTGGCCTGGTGGCTGGCAGCAGTCATGGACCAAGTGGCTGTATCGTGACATTTTATTACGGAGCCAGTTTAAGTTTAACTTAAAAAGTTAATGCTAACATCTCTTCCTAATGGTCTTACAGCGTAGGTGCTGATCACTTCTCAAAGTATTTCAGTGGCACTGTTTCCAGTAGAATAGCCATGAGGCTGTACTCCCAGCTACTCAGGAGGCTGAAGCAGGGCAGCTTAGGAAGACCTTGTCTCAAAGTAAACATTAAAACAAAACAAAATGCGGGGGCTGTAGCTCCACAGTAAAACATACCTAAGTTCTCTCTCAGGGCTGTGCAAACAAGTAAACAAATGAACAAAAACCAAAAATGAAAAAGCAGGCCAGGGATGTAGCTCAGCGGTACGGCACCTGCCCGGCAAGTCGAGGCCCTGAGTTCAATTCCCAGTACAAAAAAAAACAGATAAAGTCATTTGGGAGAGAACAGACCTTCTTCCTGCCCTCAAGTTGTTTCCAGTCAGAGTGTGGGAATCCCTTAGGGCTCTGCCCTTCATCTCTGCCAGGAGGAGGGAGGCCCTGGGGCGGCCCAGGGCCCGGATCGAGGGAAAGCGTGGGGAATCCTCGCTAGGCCCTGCTGCGTGGGATTCCAAAACTGCTTTCTTAAAAGAGTGCTGCCTTTTCATGAGTATAAAACTCATGTTGTCTGTCTTAGAAAATTGGGGAACTACAGAAAAGTTTAAAAACCGTTCCTATATGTTAAGCACCCAGAGGAACCCGTGCTAGTGTTCCACAAGTTTCCCTTTAGTCTGTGTCCACGGTGGCTGTGCCACGCGTGTTTTGGACACCGGCCTCCGTAGTGACTTGACAGGATTTTCTTGGCACCAAGTGGTATAGCTCACGTTTCTACTTGGCAGATTTTTAAACGAGGTGAATACATTTTAGGTTAGAACAAATTGTGTTTAATCAGTTTTATCAAAGAAGGTGGATTACGAGGGATACATATAATTCTGAAATTTATATTTACAGACCTTCTAGCGACTTGAGAATAGTGTGGCTGTTTCCCAAGTGTTTGGCTTGCTTAATTATTTTGCAGCTCTGAAATTTACAGACTGAACCTGGAGCAAGGGCGCTACCTGAACCCACTGCAGACGGACGCCGCGTGAGTGTGGGGCCGTGCGTGGCCAGCAGGGGGCGCGGGCTACCTGGGAGCATGGCTGGGCCTGTAGCTCTGCCACCACAGCCCGGGGTTGCAGTAAGTGCCTGAGACCAAAGCTCATCCTTTTGTATGTCCCACTTTTGACAGTCTGTGTTGGCACCTTCGTGGGAAGATGGTGCTTGCATGCAACGCATGTCTAGTCCGCACCCTCTCCCCGCCTTCTGGAGGATTTTTAAAGAGAAGAAGCACAGGTCACAACACAAAACCAAGTAAATCCTAAAATATTTCTGTTCCACATTGGCCTGTAGTGCCCTTACTAAAAACAGCCACAACAGCTTGCAGTGTCATATAATACATTATCTCGTAACAGAAGTCATCCGCTATCCCGCCACTGGACTTCCTGTTTGTAGTAACAGCTGGTACTTACCAGGTGGCTTCTGTCCTGGGGACACTGCTACCCACTGCTGTCTTTTTCATCCAGTCCTCTCACAGTCCAGGAGGTGGGTGAGACACTCTGTGTTACAGAGGAGGGGGAAAGGAGGGAGGGCAGCAGGGTTGTCATGGTGATGGCCTGCTTCCTCAGGAATTCGAACTAGCCTGGCCTGATAGAGCAGAACAAGGCATTCTTCTCAGGGTGGGATGCATTTCAGAAAGCACAGCTGTGAGCTGATCCCCTGGCAGGTTGCCTGTCACCTGGGATCAGTAACCTGGTGACTGAGCAGACCGCTTAACCCTTCAGGTCTCCTGCGCACCATCTGCAGGTGCCTGGGAGAGCCGTTGTGTGCATACTACCCCCCGAATCTGAGTGACTGTTGAGACAGTTTGCTGAGCACCCCTTCCCTTCAAGAGTAGAAGACAACTCATACTTTCTGTGTGTCTGCCTTTGTGGGACAGGGTGGCCACGCTCCTCGCGGGGACCGGCAGTGGCATGTGGACAGACCGCCTCTTCGTCCTTCCTTGGCCCGTCCTGCCACCCGCCCTCCCCCCGCTGACTGGTACTTTCTCCCTGTGCTGTCCTGTCTAGGGAGAATAATGTGTGTGACATAAACCCTGTGCACGGCTTGTTCGCCACAGGAACAATTGAGGTGAGCATGTATTGACTTTGGTTTTTAAAAAAATATTTGTTGCACGCGGAGTAAGGCATGGTAGTCTGGAAGGCGGAGCTGCCCCCAGCTGTGGCTGCTGCGCTGAGGGTCTCGGCAGAGTCTGTAGCGTGGATGAGCCCCACGTGGTGTGGAACGGCCCCATCTGAAAAAGGAAAATTAACTTCTAGAGAAGAGTTGCAGACCGTAGAGCAAGGGAACTGTGACAGTGGAGGTCGAGTCTCCCTTGTCCAAAGCACTCAGAACCAGCTGTGCTTCAGCTTCTCCAGATGCGCTACTACCTGGGTGCATGCAAGGGGATATCTTAGGGATGGAACACAGACCCAGACGCCAAATTTATGTACGTTTCATAGATACCTTCTGTACAAACATGAGCTTAATTTAGACAATGGTTTTGTACATGAAGTATTTCTTTTTGTTTTGTTTGTGTTTGTCTTTTTGAGATAGGGTCTTGCTATGCATTTCAGGCAGGTTTTGACCTCACTTTGTAGCCCAAGGCTGGTCTTGAACTCACATTGATCCTCCTGCCTCAGCCTCCTGAGTGCTGGGATTATAGTTGTGTACAACCATGTCCGGCTGCATGGAGTAGTGGGAAGTTTCTTGCCACTTGGTGCCAAGAAAATCCTGCCAAGTCACTATGGAGGCCGGTGTCCAAAACACGCGTGGCACAGCCACCGTGGACACGGACTAAAGGGAAACTCGTGGAACACTAGCACGGGTTCCTCTGAGTGCTTAACATACAGGAACAGTTTTTAAACTTTTCTGTAGTTCCCCAACTTTCTAAGACAGACAACATGAGTTTTATACTCATGAAAAGGCAGCACTCTTTTAAGAAAGCAGTTTTGGAATCCCACGCGGCAGTACTTTCACAGTGTGGAATTTTCTACTTGGATTGATGAAAAATTTCTAATTTTGAAGTATTTCAGATTAAGAATTTGACCTGAATGACTATGAAAGAAGACCTTAGCCATTAAAAAGAATGATATATGCCAGGCATGGCAGCACACATCTGTAATTCCAACACTCAGGAGGCTGAGGCAGGAGGATCATTGCTGCAAGTTTAAGGCCAGTTTGGGCTACATAGTCTTTGTCTCAAAATAAATGAAAAAAAGAGACCATTAAAAAAAGAAAGAATGATAGAGCTACGCGTGTGTTACGTTTAGTAATTAGTAATCATACATATTTTGCTCTTTTACTTTTCCTATAAAAGTATGTGTGTAGGTTAAAAGTATGTTTTTGAACCATTTGAAAATAAAGCGTGACCATTCAGGTTTTTCATCTCCAAGAATTTCTTTAAAATGAAGATTTAAACTACGGTTCCAGCTGCTGGCAGAAGGGCAGCTCCAGCCCAGGAATTTTAAGCCAGACTAGGCAATACAGTGGGGCCTGCATCTCAACAAACGAAGAGTGAAAAGACAGAAAAAGACTTTCTCCTGTAAAATTCTTTTTTTTTTTTCCCTCTGTGTGTTTTTGAGACAGGATCTCACTATGCAGTTCAGGCTGGCCTTGAACTCACCAGTCCAGGTTGGTCTCAAACTCACAACGGTCCTCCTGCCTCAGCCTCCCAAGTGCTGGGATTACAGGCATGCGCCACCACACCCGGCTTTCCTGTAAAATTCTAATTGTGTTATCATTACTAAGAAATCTGATATTGATAAGGTAATAAATTAACTGTTTACTGCTGATATAGTAATACTCTAATGTTCCAGGCCCCTACTTGCACCAAACTATCATTCAGACCACCCTCTCCCAGCACCATCCACCTAGGGTCCAGTCAAAGGTCCTGTGTTACATTTATGACTTTTTTTCTTACC
Source organism: Dinomys branickii (assembly GCA_004027595.1). NCBI lineage: Eukaryota > Metazoa > Chordata > Mammalia > Rodentia > Dinomyidae > Dinomys > Dinomys branickii. The sequence goes on from PVLD010002102.1 coordinate 126,557, forward strand.
AATATGTGTCTTCCTTTAATTATAAAAGAAGTCAGTTCATGGTAAAATACTTAAATAATACTAAAAGGGATGTAAGGTAAAATTAAAATACTTATTCCCCAGGAGATAATTCTTTTTTCAGTACCGGGAATCTAACTCAGGACCTTGCGCTTGCCAGGCAGGCACTTGTGCTGCTGAGCTATATCCCTAGCCAATAATTCTTGTTCATAAAGCTTATTTTTCTATGTGTTTAAAGTTTTTCTCACAGGAGCTTTGATTTAAAATTATTGCCAGGCCAGGCATGGTGGCGCATGTCTATAATCCCAGTACTCAAGGTTAAGGCTGAGGCAGGAGCATCGTTTTGAGTTCAAGACCAGCCTGGGCTACAAAGTGAGCTCAAAGCCAGCCTGAACTACATAGTGAGACCCTGTCCCAAAAAGACCAAAAAAAAAAAAGTTGTTGCCAGGTGTGGTGTGCATGCTTGTAGGAGGCTGAGGCATGAGGCTCTCCATGAGATCAAGGCCAGCCTGAGCTACATAGTGAGCCCCTATCTCACTGAATGAATGAATGAATGATTTTTCGTTTGTGTAGGGTCGAGTGGAGTGCTGGGACCCAAGAACCCGGAACAGAGTCGGCCTGCTGGACTGCGCCTTAAGCAGCGTCACAGCAGATTCAGAGTAAGTTGGCACTGATCTGCGGTGTAACTTCTGTCAGCTCTCTGATCTGAGCAGATGAACCAACAGGAAGTTAAAGTGACTTGCTAAAGGATGAAGCTGTTGTGACTTAGATCTGAAGTCGTAGTGTCTGGGTTTATTCTGTAGAGCAATCATCTCGTGAGAGCCAAGTGGATAAGCCAGAGCTCCTTTCTAAAGTACTGTACATAACGCCCCATTCCGCTCCTCCCTCTCCCTCGCCCTGGCCTCTTTTTGCTTTCTAATAGGATTTTGCTATGTGCCCCAGGCTGACCTTGAACTCCAAGCAATTCTTCTGTCTCAGCCTCCCTAGTGCTGGGATGGCAGGTGTGTGCCACACACCCAGCTATGAATGAGGCTGTTGGAAAATGGAACCAAGAATGTACATGTGCATGGGTGCAGTTGTTTCCTCCCGAGTGAGGACAGGAATGCCTTCACAGGTCCCTCTTCCCGGCAGGGCTCGAGGGAGACACAGTGGCTCACGCTTACGGACAGTGCAAACTGGGACTGTTACGCTCTGATAAGAGCCAGGAATGTGCTTCCCCTGTTCGACTTCAAGTGAACATGAGTGACAAGCTTGTCATCTAGACAAGGTGGCCACCTGCTCACGTGTGGACACTTGCCTTGCAGGGTCAGCAGCCTGCCGACCATCTCTGCCCTGCGCTTCAGCGGTGGCCTGGCCATGGCAGTGGGCACGTCCACAGGGCAGGTACGGGGCTGGGTGGTTGTCAGTGGGGTGCTCGGGTGCTCCACACACAGGCCCTGGAGTGGGGGTGGACTGCGGGCTGAGCACGCCCTGCTTTCCAGATACCCCCAGCAAGGCCGGGCTGGGGGCTTCCCGAGAGCAGGGGTTCTCTGGCCTGAGGTGGAGGGAGGCAGAGCCATAGGAGCAGGGCTTCATGGACCCAGGAGAAGACTGACGCGCACGCTGGTGGATGCCCAGCCTGTGCGCTGAGAGCTAGGCTGAGGCCCCCAGCCCCTCCTGACGGGGCCAAAGAGTCCCTCTTCCCCAGAGGGCAGTCTCACTGCCGCCTCCTGGAGTCTGCCGGGGACCGTTCCTGTGCAGTGCAGCCCTGTGTGACAGATGGGGACTGGCTGCAGTCATGCAAAGCGGGGGGCACGGCCACCGCCTGGGCTCTGCCCCACACTGCAGGCCGCTTCTGGAGCACATGCTTCAGCACCGTCCTGCTGTGAGAGTGCTTAGACCTCACGCACCAGGAATTAATCTCAGCGTTGCATTTATAAACTGTGCTGTGTGGGGAGAAGATTTCTCAGCGTGTGGCCAGCTACCTTCATTCAGCCTGTTGGTGCTCCAAGGGCTGTCATCACATTCAGTAAAAGATAATGAAACGGCAGGGTGTGGTGGCACACGCCTGTTACCACAGCACTCTAGAGGCTGAGGCAGGAGGATTGGTGTGAGTTCAAAAGCAGCCTGGACTATATAGGGAGACCCTGTCTCAAAAAAAAAACACACACAAAAGGATGGAGCCAGGTGTGGTGGCACTCTGGGAGGCTGAGGCAGGAGGATCATTGCAAGTTCAAGACCAGCCTGGGCTACAAAGTGAGCTCAAGGCCAGCCTGAACGGCATAGCGAGACCCTGCCTCAAAAAGACCAAGAAGGAAGGATGGAGGTAAATGAAACACATGGTAGCCGCTGTGCTGACTTTTAGGGTACAATGTTTTGTTTCCAAAAACATGACTTATTTTTCTCTCAGGTTTTATTGTACGACCTTCGATCCAGTAAACCACTGCTCGTTAAGGACCATCAGTATGGACTACCTATTAAGTCCGTCCACTTCCAGGATGCATTAGATTTGATTTTGTCAGCAGACTCTCGCATCATCAAAATGTGGAATAAGAACTCGGTAGGTACTTTCTGTTGAAATTACTTCCTTTTTATTTGACGTGTTCCTGAAGTCCCTTTTCTGTGTGCGTGGTCGGGTGCGGTGTTCTGTGGGTTCTTGAGAAAGACACTGCACGTCCACTCGGGAGTTAGGGGAGGAAGCCAGTTACTCAGAATAAAAACCATTTATGGAGTCAAGATGGAGTCCGCCATTCAGAGGTTTTGTGCTTTGCTGACACTGGCTTGTAGTTTGGGTGGTGAGTCAGGTAGAGAGAAAATCATTGATTTAAAAAGTCTGCCCCAGGGCTGGGCATGGTGGCACACATGACGCTTGCATGTTATCGTGGCACTCAAGGCTGAGGCAGGAGGATTGCAAGTTTGAGGCCAGAATGGGCTACAGAGCAAGACTGTTTTTAAAAAAGTCCATCTTAAGTCCCCTTAAGAGCTTGGGACTCTCCCAGCCCTAGGAACGTCTCCTGGAGCTATGGACTCACATGTCTACCTCTTCCCTGCATCCAAGAAGTGGCCTTTAGAGATGACAGCATTGGGGTAATTTCTCATACTACCCTGCCACGGTAGCACAAGCCTGCCATCCCAGTACTTGGGAAACTGAGGCAGAAGTACCACCACAAATTGCGAGCCTGGTTTCTGTGGTAAGTTCAAAGCCATCCTGAACTATACAGTGAAATCCTGTCTCAAATAAATTAGTAAATCTGAAAACAGTGTTTTATTGTGAAGTTCCCTCCCCTCAACAGCAAGTGTCCTTTAAAAAATAACAAAATCTTGTATTTCTGGTTTTAATCCACCTGCTTTTCATTTTTTTGCTTTGCAACTTCAATATTTTGAGAGAATACTTCATCCAGTAAATTGGAAAAATGCAGTTGCTTTTAAGGATTGTTTACCTTTCATTAGAAATAGCATCTTTTTAAAATTTTGTTGAGGTGGGGGTCTCACTGTGCAGTTTAGACTGGCCTTGAACTCACCATGCAGCCCATGCTGGCTTCCAAGTCTCAGTGATCCTCCTGCCTCAGCCTCCTGAGTACTGGGATTCCAGACAATAACTGGTACCCTTTCTTTTTTTTCTTTTGTGCCCTGCTCTCCGAGTCTCTTGGGAAGGTGGGAAGACTGGATGGGTGCTGCATGACTCCACACGGGAAGGGAGCTGGGCTGTGGTTTCCTGGGCACGCAGCTCCCTCGGTCCTCGGCTTCGTTCCCTGTTCCCCTCTGCCTGGAGCTCACCGCAGCTTCCGGTGATGACTTCCAGCTGCAGGAACTGGCGGCCCTTGTTCAGTGTGGCTGCTTGGAAACCTCATGTTTGGGTTGTTACAATTCAGTCTGGCCTTTTGTTTCTTATGACTAAATACTTCCTGTGACATCCACGTCACTCAGTTTGGCAGGACTTGCTCTCTGCATGCCTTGTTTACCTTTCTCCACTGTTCTCTGTCCACCCCATCCCTGTTTCTCTTCAGACAAGTCCAGGCTGGCCTTGCACTTGCTCTGTAACCCAGGTTGGGCTAGAACTCGTGCTCCTCTTGCCTCGAGGCCACCTGAGTGCTGCGATCACCCACGCTGCACCTGCCTTCCGTCTTTCCTCTCCCTTCCCTTGATTTTCTGCGTTCCATTGTGCTCCTCACCTGGGATGGTCGTGCTTTGCCTTCGCTGCTTGCTGGGCGCCAGCCAGGCCTGTTGGGTCACCTCCTGCATCCTGTGCGCTCTCTTGTGGCTCCTACCAGCGCTGCCCGGGTGTGGTCTGGCCCTGGTGTCCCTTGCTGACCATCGCTTCTTGGGACCCTCTGAGCAGAATCAGCTTGGGTCCTAGGCACACAGCCACCTTGGCGAGGCTGACACGCAATACATTCTAGCCCCCGCTTTTCTACCTGCGGGCCTCATTTTTAAAGCCTTGGACAGATCACCTTCTCTGGGCATCGTCTTCACCTCCACACTGAGAACACTGAGCACTCACAGTGCACATTCTCTGAAGGGTTTTCAGATCTCTCTCTTTTTTTTTTTTTTTTTTTACACAGGGCCTCACTCTAGTTCAGAGTGTGTGTAGCCTAGGCTGGCCTCGAACTCCAGGCAGTTCTCCTGCCTCAGCCTCCCAAGTGCCACCATACTTACCCAGCTTCAGTTCTAAATTCTGCGGTCAGGCTGTCTGCTCTGTGGTGGTGGGCGGCTGAGCCCTGTCTCCAGTCTCCTTAGGTGATCTTGCGAAAAGTTAGCTTTCTTCGCCATCTTAATCATGTATTTCTGCTTCCTACTTTAGGGGAAAATATTTACCTCCTTGGAGCCAGAACACGACCTCAATGATGTTTGCCTCTACCCTGGCTCAGGTATGCACCTTGCACCCATCAGGGTCACACTCGCCACATGTCTGGGTTTGAGCTGTGCCGTCCCTCAAGCCATATTCAGCCTGGTGCAGGCAGTGCTTGGTGTCCCCACTGAGCTGGGAGTTCATGGAAGTGGCCCTGCTGGATGCGCGCAGGTAGTGGCAGGTGCAGTGCCATGGCAGTGGCGTGTGATGGCTCTTTCCTGTGATTAGTGAGTGCATGGAAATCAGGTCACAACTTTGGGTTACAGTAGCCCCCTGGACAGAGAAGAAACAGGTGCCTCATGGAATCCTGGCTTGGGTCAGATTGCGGAATGCAGAGTGCATTCAGGGTGAGACAGGGGGGCCGAGCCCAGACTCAGCCTGTGAGCTGCAGTGAGCTGCATGCGTCTGTGTGGTGAGTGGGGCCTGTGGGGGCTGCACCTGGAGTCTGCAGCATAGGGACAGAGCCGGGTGGTGGGTGGGTGGAGACCCCAGAACTGAGGGCCGTGGCTAGGCTGGAGAGGGCTGGAACGGATGCTCCAAGTCATGCTGGGGGCCAAGGCTGGTGGCGGTATCAGTGGCAGCCAGTCGTCTTGCTGAGGTCCCAGCAGTGGAAGAGACGGCAGCGGCACGTGCGGCCAGCATCCAGGCCTCCCTCTGGCAGCTGAGGAGGATCATAGTCCCGGGCAGGAAGGTGTCTGCACCCCTTTACTCAACGTGGGGAGCACAAGCAGGGTGCTGGGTGAGACCTAGGAAGGGGTCCCAAGGAGAGGGGCTACATGGGTGACAGGAACAGGAGCATGGGGCAGGCGGGGTCAGCTGTGCCTCTCCTAGGACTGGCAGGGCACAGAGAACCTTAGAGGAGGTGTGGGCAGCACGCAGCAAAAGAACCAGCACAGACTGCATGCCATGGCAGTGCCAAGCTGCTGCCCCTGTGGGAGCTCGTAACTAATTTCTGGCACAGTGGTGCACAGCTCTGAGCCCCACTCCGGAGGCTGAGGCAGGAGAGTCGTTATTTGGACACTAGCTTGGGCAACTTAGTGGAGAGAACTTGTTTCAAAATAAAAAGTAAAAAGAGTTGGGTGTGTGCCTCAGGGTCCCTGGCTTTAAGCCCCATTGTGGCAAAAACAAACTGTTTTTGAGATAGTATTGCTGTGCAGCCCAGGCTGGCCTGGAACTTGTGGCGATCCTCCCGCCTCAGCCCTCTGAGTGCTGGGATTACAGGTGTGCGCTACCACAGTCAGCCTAAATTCATATATTTTGAAGGATTTGTTGAGGTTCAGCCTGGCCTCCATTCCCCAGGCTGCCGGTCACTTCAGACCATGCCCCTCAGGTGCTCACATTGGAAGCAGGTGACAGAGGGCACCTTACTTCCCGCGCTTACTTCTCTCCTTATGCTTGTTTGTAGGAATGCTCCTCACGGCCAACGAGGCCCCCAAGATGGGCATCTATTACATCCCGGTAAGAAACACAAAGGCCAGGCAGCGTGAGCACATAGGGCCAGTGCAGCTGCCCATGGTGCCAATGGGCAAAGCTGCTGGGGGGAGTTTGCGTCTGGTGAAGTGACAGCTAAACTTTCTCTTCCAAGAAACTTTGGACATGTTCAATAGACCTTAGAAACTGATATTTACATTTAGGTTTTTACTGTTTCATTTGCTGTCCAGCTCTCTCAGAATATTTAGCTTTGAGCTGTTGATCAAGAGGTCTCAATCTAAGCCAGCTATGATGGCACACACCTGTAATCCCAGCACTCAGGAGGCTGAGGCAGGAGGATCGCTGCGAGTTCGAGGCCAACCTGAGCTACAAAGTGAGCTCAAGGCCAGCCTAAACTGCACAATGCCCTGCCTCAAAAAGACAAAACCAAAGTCTCGATCTAAAGAAAGGTCTCGTGATTTTCTAGTAGACTGACATCGTTTGTTCCTCAAAATAGCTACATGTGGATGACGCTGGCTTAGGTTGATGGGCTCAGTGACCCTGTGTAGTTTCCAGTTTGCCTGTAGGTTTTCCTCCTTAATGGAGACACATTACCAGAACCCCAACCCGAGCAGACACAGTGGCGTTGGGGGTGGGGGCACTGGAGAGTGGCGTGAATCTGCCCTGCGACCGAGTTCAGCTCCAGGTTGGTGCTCCGCAGCGTGGGGTCCCAGGCTTTCAGGAGACGGGTGGAGGCAGCCGGACGTCTGTCCACCAATCCTGTGCATGTCCCTTCTCCTTGGGCTCGACCCGCCCTGCTCCCACACCCCTTCAAATCTATTCATGGCGTTCCTTCCCCTCTGCTCTCCTCCTGGCTTCAAACCCAAGGCCTTATGGGGGCTGTATGGGCTGCACCCCACCACACGCTTGCGGGCAGCCTAGGCAGACTGCACGTGTTCAGCTGCTTTTCCATCTGGAGCCAAGGCCTCTTGCTAGGCTGCCCAGGCCAGCCTTGCCTATGCTGCCCTCGTGCCTTAGCCTCTGTGTCGCTGGGATGTCAGTGGGATGTCGGGAGGCCTGCAGGCCCACAGGAGTGAGTCTGTATTGTCTGGGTGCATTGGCTGTGTTTCAGCAGGGTGCCGTGAGGTGGCTGGATTCCATGGGGCCTGAAATTGGGAAGGGCGCGCCCTGCCCAGTGCCCGTGGGGATCATGCGCTATGAGCAGGAAGCTGCTGTGGAAGTGAGGGGACTGGGTGCCCCTCGGCCGGCCAGCAACTGCTTGACTGGGAGTGGCAGGGCCAACACGGGTCCCCAGGTAAGGCTGGATTGGCTGCTCAGAGGGCAGCGGGGCTGGTGAAGGGGATGGTGTCTGCAAAGTGCCAGTCCCTCCCGGTGCCTGAGGGAAGGGTCCCAGAGCCGCAGTGGGCAGGACAACAGGAATCTGCCTGGTGAGCAGGAGGGTGGGATTTGAACTCTGGCTGCCTGGGGCGAAGGGGTGGGCTGAGCCCTGAGCTGGACACTGCGAGGAGGCTCTCGGCAGACTGTGGGAAGACAGGGCTCTGCCCTTTGCTGGGCCTGTGCACCCCCCTCATGGTAGAATGCTCAGAAGAATCCCAAAAAGAAGAAAACTTCTACGTACAAAACCTAAACCTACTACAATGTTAAAAGTTATCATTCCCACAGTCATACTAATTCCTATAGTCGCACAGGGCTAAGGGTTGAGGCTGGGGCCTTAGCAATTTTGTAAAAGTGTTATTTAGAATTTTATTCATTTAGTCATTTATTTTGTGGATCTTTGCACTGAGCTATATCTCCTGCCCTTTTTCATTTATTGAGCGGGAGGGTACCAGAAATCGAACTCAGGACCTCACACTTGCCAGGCAGATGCTCTGTGCCACTGAGCTAAATCCCCGGCACCCTTTTTATTTTATGAGACAAGCTGTCACTAAAAGGCCCAGGCTGGTCTCAATTTGCCCTCCTTCTGCTTCAGCCTCCCAGTGCAGGGACAACAGGTGTGCACCACTGTGCTTAGCTGAGGGGCTGAGGCTGTGTAGGCCGTGCGCACCCAGCACCTTCGGGGCTGGCTCGGTGTGCGCAGGGTAGGAAGGGGAGGCTGGAGGCTGGCAGCCGGCAGTGCACGGCAGGGCGGGCTGCTCCTCAGGACCCTCACGGGGTGTGGTGTCCGAGGCCAGGGGGTGCAGCTGGTGGTAGCTAGAGATGCCAGCTTTGGGGCTTTGGGGCAGACGTGATCAACCAGCTGACGTGTGCATGTGAAATTAAATTTTATGTACAAGTTAGTGCCCTGCTCCCCTCACTTACCTTAGAGATACCCATTGCAGGGTGCTGAGGTGACCTGCCCCATCTTTGGGCATCGCCTTTGAGTTTCACGCCTGCCGTCTGACTAATGTGTGCAGCTCAGCTCTAGGAGGCTGTGGTTGACTTCTCCTCCTCCACATCTGTTCCTTCCTGGGTGGGTTTTGGGCTCTGAGCAATGGGAACTCTACTCAGCGTGAACCGAAGCACCAACAGCTACTCCAGCCCCAGAAAAAGATATTCCAAACATATCGTCAGGGTTACTCGTGGTTAGATTCCGATTACTCTGTAATCTGCTTGACTTGACTTGAGAAGCTGCTCACTGGGTAAAAGGTTAAACCAGAGAAATTCAGCCTCATAAACATCAGGCACAAAGGCTGGAGTAGAAGGGGAGAGATTTGCAACCAGCCCGAGAGCTTGGAATGGGTGAGACTGGTTTCTCGAGGGGTGATAGGCAGCGGCCCCTCCCCTGAATGGTGAGGAGGGGGGAGAGCGGGGTGTCCTGGGCACTCACCCTTGGTGACAAGGGCTCTGCTTGGTCATGCATTGGCGACAGCTCAGAAAGAGCCCAGGAATTGGGTTATCAGGGCTTGAAGGAAAATGAGATAGACATGCAGGAGGGGATTGTGCGGGGGACAGACCCTCGGGCCCAGCCTCAAGCAGGCTTGGTCACTGCAGCGACAGGAAGGACCGTGGCTTGGGAGGAAGCACGAGCTGCTCAGGGCCACCCAGAGGAAGACAAGGCAGATGTGCTCGAAAAACAGGATTCACTTGAAAGTGCGCGCAGAGAGGCCTATTTTTAGATACCTTGAGTCATGATAATTTGAGGCGAGCATGTGCTTAATTTATGTTCCAAGGAATGCAGTTTGCAGATAAAGTGGAGCTTGGTGGGGAGAGGGGGAAAGAGTAGGCATCTCATGTCCTCGCCTTGTGAAGGACGAGCATGGGACATGGACATGCCGGGCCCCCAGGCTCGTGGCAGAGGTTGGAGTCCAGGCTCGGCATCTCTTCATCACTTCCTGAGTAACAAAAAGGGAGATGTGTTCTTTTGTAGTCCTTTTCCATAATAACCAAGTTTACAACAAAGCTGTTGTAACTGAATTTTATCGTAGGCATGAAATTGCTTTTTAAGGCAGTGGTGGTGTTCGTAGGTTTTCCATTGTAGATATTCATAACCATGAATGAGATGAGAGGCTCAACAGTGTGGCACAGCCCTGGAATCCCAGCACTGAGGCTGAGGCAGGAGGCTTGCTGTGAGTTCAAGGCCAGCCTGAGCTACATAGCAAGACCCAAGAAAGGGGACACAAAGCACAAGTATCAGGTGGCCGACACATGCTCTGTGTTAACACAAACAAGTAGATTGGGATGTTACAAAGGGGAAATGGGGGTTTCCCACTGTAATCTAAGTGCGTTCAGGCACTAACAGTGTCTGTGGCATTTTTCTCAACAAAGGAAATCCTCTCCATTTCCCTTTGGTTTATGGGGCACAAGAATAGCAGACACGGAGAGCATTAATGTGTGAAAATCAGGAAGTCATCTTCCAAGCTTCCTGTCACATCTTCAAAGTTAATTTCAGTTCTGATTGGGTCGAGCATCATGTGATTTCCATATGGAAATACTTGACGCACAAATGGTACATTTGCTATTGTGTTAACTTGGGGGGAGGGGGCTTGTTTGTTGTTTTTTTCTTTTGTTTTTTTGAGACAGGGTCTTGCTGCGTAGTTCCTGCTGGCCTTGAACTCGCTGTGTCCGCCCGTGGTAGGGCAGCGCCGAGGAGCCAGGTTGCTGGTTTGTGTGGTGACTGAGGTTTTGGTTTCCTGAGACATTGCACAGCTGCGTTCCTGAGTGCCCGGCCCTGTCCTGTTGCTCCAGAGTCCATGGCGCTTAGCGCCATCAGGGTTCCTGGTTGAAACCTCCTCCTCTCAGGGCTGTGGGGTATCTCCTTGCTTTGGTCCATATCACCCATGAGTAAAACACCCTGCTGTGGTCTCCTCTGCAGGCTGGGCTACATAGCCATGCCAGTTGCTGGCTTAGTCTCCACAAGGACGGGTTGTTTCTTGTGGATGCACCTGCCGGCCCTGGGGCCTGAGTGTTAGGCGCTCTGAGCACAGCACCCCACTGTATCTGCTCTTGGAGTCTGGTACCACAGCGGGCAGTACAGGTGCCCAGGGCCTTAGCTTCCCACAAGCAGGGGGTCTGTGGAGGCCCAAAGGTTGCCTGGGCTTTGCAGGGCAGGAACAGGGCGATGGGTCAGAGACTGCTCTGTGCCCAGGCATCTGAATGACTGCGAGCCCCTGTCCGCCCGGCTGCTGGAGAGGAGCTTGGGCCTTCAGTGGGGTTGAGGAGCCTGTGGTCAGACTGGAGGGCGCAGGGCCTACATCTTTACCGTTTACTCTGAGTCAAAGCTTTTGCCTGAAGTAGCATAACATTCCTTTGAGGGATTTATTCCGGGGAGGGGATCAGACATGCATGTGACATGCCTCTGCCTGCAAGGAAGCTCTGGAGATGGGTGGGACACACGGCGATTTGTGGGCAGGACAGTGGGGTGGCAGGGGACTCGGGACTCACAGGGAGTGGCTGTGGGCGGGGCAGGGCAGGGGCCAAATGCGTCGGGCACCACCTACCAGGCTAAGGTGGAGCAGGTGCAGAACCCAGCTTTGAAAATGGTGAGTTGTCCAGTATCACTCTCTCCCACGGGTGGAGTTAATAAGCTGCTTCCTGGGAGGGGTTTTTACCGTTTTTCTGGTTCATCTCCCCGGAAAGGATTAAAAGATTGTGAGTTAGGTTTTTAACTTTTTTGGAGAAAATAATCATCTCTACACTTGGCTTGGTGGTACACACAGGTGGCCCCTGCACTCAGGAGGCTGAGCCAGAAGAACCACTGGTTCAAGGCCGGCCAGAACTACAAAACCCTGCTCAAAAAGCAAAAACATCATGTTTATTATTTACATTGTGAAGGTCTCAAGTCAGTAAACACCATGTGTGCTCACTCACGTGTTCCTGAATGGCATCCACCTTGGGTTCCAGGCTGGCCTCTGCTCCTTGACAGAGAGCGTGTGGAATGCTTGGTGTTGAGGTTTGGTAGCACCCTGCTGGCCGCTTCCTGTCTGTCTGTACTTTGCCTGTATCCTGTTGGGGCTGTTGTCTTGCTTTAGAAGAAATTCTCTAGTTTTATATAAAAAAATTCTAAAAATCCATCCCTCCCTATGCAGGAGGAGCCCTTCATTGCCACCCCTCCCATAACTGTTAACAGTGAGTGGTCAGTGCACGTGCCGAGAGGCATGTCACATGTGACACACATCTGTAACTTAACTGGCTCTCGATGCCGTTCCTACAAGGTTTCTTTTTTGCCATTTAACAATATATCATTCTGGTGGCCAAGCTCATTCTTTTCATAGCTGCATGGTGGGCCATTGCATGGCCACACTTTATTCATAAGAGTTCGCCGCCACAGGCGTTCTCACCTCCCTCAGCTGGCACCATCCAGGTCTGTATCTGTGGCTGGCTGCCGGCAGCTGGCAGCTGTGGGTGCTGCCAAGCCTGGCACCCCACTTGGCTTACCTGTGACACTGCTGCTCCTTTGACTTCGTTCCAGCTGACTTTAATGTGCATAGCCACAGGCAACTTGCAGCCAGGGCACTGGGGTGCTGGCGGCTGCTGGAGCTGCCTTCCGGCATGAGCTGCGTGCAGGCTCTCGTACCTTGGTGCTCCACAGCCCCAGTGCTCGTGTGGCTCCTGTGCGAGCTCAGCCCGGATCCAGGCTAATGGCTGAGTGTGGTTTCCAGAGCCAGTTCCTCCTCCCCAAGCGCTGGATCTCCTTCCACTGTGGGGCTGGAGCCCGTGGCTCCACCTTTAGTCCCGTGGCCTGTGGGCTTTTCCCCTCATCACCACCAAACTGCCTGGCTCTCCGTCCTCTCTCTGCCTTGATGTCACTGTGCATGTGGTTCTCCTTGGAGAACCTTTCAGAGTCTACAAAGATGATTTGACTTTATATGAAGTCTCTGGGGTCTGCCCGGAGACCACCCTAGCAAGGTGCATAGCACATACACACTGCTTCACACACACGCAAGTCTCTTACTGTGACCCAGGATACCGCTGTACAAACGGGCACCTGGCCTGTCCCCTTGGGGACGGTGCATATCCAAGAGAGAGGCAGAGGACCCCTCGGGCGGTGGAAGTTGCTGGCGCCCTTCCATGGCTGCCCCCATTCATTGGGTTGTACCCTGCTCAGGTTCTCCTGCTGTGCCAGACCTGTGCCCACCTCTGGCTTTGTTGGGAGGTGCATGGAAAGTCTGACCTACCCGAGCTGTGTGCCCTGCAGGATTTCCTCAGCCCAGGCCTGAGTCCTGGAGATAACACGGACTGCTCGATGGGGGGGGGCAAAATGTTTTTGACCTTCCTAGAATAGCACTGTGCAGGTGTAAGACCTCGAGGAAGTGTCCGTAGAACTTAAAAGTTTTATTCTTCCTTTATTGCTGCCAGGTTTTCATCCGGGGTATTTTTAAATATGGTGCTCTTCGCTTCTACACATACTTTAAAATTAAGACTTGGAAGGCAGGAAGAATACATGGAAGAGGATTAATCACTTTTCGCCCACAAGGAAGTAGGGGAGAGCTGGAGCCCATGTGCTAACCCAGGACAATGCACCAAGCCATGTGTATGTCCCTGGCAGGGGTTAGGGCGAGTGAGTGCACCTGGTAGGTGTGCGGTGGGCCTCAAGCAGGCACACGGAGCCACTGGCCCAGGCCTCAGCCTGAGGGCATGCAAAGGAAATTAGGAGAGGAAAGGGCTGGGAGCAGGGCTTCTAGCTGTGCGTGGAGAATTTGTTTTGGCAAACTTCAGACAGGAACTCGAGAGCACAGCTCTGGTCGCAGTGCGGGCAGGGGGTGGGGGGACAGCAAGTGGTGTTGGAAGTGCAAGGCCGAGGGGACCCGAGGGATGAGGACGTGCGCCGCCCGCGTGCGCAGGGCGGCGTGGCAGGGAGGAGGGCTGTGCCGGCCAAGATCTCCTCTTCTGTTTTCTTTGCTTCTCCTTCTCTCTCTCTCTCCCTTTTTACTTCTCTTACTCTTTCCCTTTTTTGCTTTGAACATTGAAGACAAAATAGAAGCTGAGGCTTTTTCTGTGCTACTTAATGTATTGTTTGTGATTCGTCAGCATTTCACTTCAACTCCAAATGAGGACAGCAGAGCCTAAGCGGAGTTGTGCGTACATAGCGACTGTAAGAGGCGTGGTCTGTGGTCTGTGAAGGAAGGTCGAGTGTTTGAATAAAATCTTTCTCAGTTCAAATGTGGTGAACTCAGCCGGGTGTGGTGGCTCACGCCTGTAATCCCAGCACTCGGGAGGCTGAGGCAGGAGGATCGACGGGAGTTCAGGACCAGCCTGGGCTACAAAGTGAGCTCAAGCCCAGTCTAAACTCCATAGTGAGACCCTGTCTCAAAAAGACCAGGGGAAAAAAAAAAAAAACAAATGCAGTGGACTCTTGGAGAGTAACACTCTTTCCCCAGTTCCTCACTTCAGCAGGAATATCTGCTCTTCGTGTTTGGAATGCTATTGAGTTAGTTCTGAGTTTGAAGTCTCCAGAGGAACTGTGAGTTTAGTTTCAAGCCTAGATAATCCTGTTCATCACCAAGATATATGAGAAGTTCAAGTTTTAAAGTTAAGTATATGCAAGGCACAGTGGTATCTACCAGTAATCCCAGCTACTCGGGAAGCTGAAACAGGAGGCTCACAAACTTAAGGCCAGCCTGAGCAATTTAGTCAGACCCTGTCACAAAAATTTAAAAGGGCTCAGACATATCTCAGTGGTCAAGTTCAGTGCCTCGCAGGTGTGAGCCCCTGAATCCAGTCCCTGATCCCACCCCCAAAGGAGCAGAAGTGTGTGTTTTTTTGAGACAGGGTCGCACTGTGTATTTCAAGCTGGTCTTACTGTATAGCCCCAGGCTGGCCCTGAACTCGTGGAGATCTGCCTGCTTCAGCCTAGCAAGTGCCAAGAATGCAGCCGTGAGCCATGAAGCCTGGCTTATGTGTGAGTTCTTTCATCCTTGGAGGACTGCATATTCCTGTGTGGATGGTTGATAGGATTACCATTACCCCTTTGTAGCTATCGGATAAATCATATTTCCGTGCTCTTTTCGCGACCTTTGGCTTTAGGAACTCCTTAAGAATGAAAGGTCATTAACAGGTAATAAAACTTGAAAATAGAACAAGCTTCCAGTTTTCTGAAACAAAATCCTTAAAGTACCAGTACTCAAACATGGACATAAACAAGCAGTGATGGGCGTGGCTGAGGTGTAGAATCTAACAGTAATGACAACATACAGGAAACCTGGAATGTTTCCGCCCAGAACTGGAGATTGAACCCAGGCTCGGCACACTAGGCTCACATTGTACTATTAAGCTGTACCTGTCTTCCTCAGGTTGCAGAACCTAAAATTTAGGAACTAAATTCATGTATCTCTGTTATTTTGAGGGGACTGAAATACGGTTTTGTTACGTAGTTCTGGCTGTCCTTGAACGCACTGTGTAGTGCAGCATGACCTCAAACTTGTGGGGATGCTCCTGCCTCAGCCTCCTGAGTGCTGGAATTATAGGCATGTGCCACCATGCCTGGCCTAAATTCATGGATTTTTAAGGATTTGTTGAGGTTTAACATGTGCTGTGGCCATGAAAGCAACAAGGAGTTTTTACACATTAGCACTGAGCGGGTACAGGTCCCTCGGGCAGAGCCATGCCCTTCTGCTGGCCAAGCTGACTGCTCTATTAGCCCTCAGGAAGCCTCAGTGTAGATAAAACCTGCAGCTGTGCCGGTGGACACAGTCATTTCTATCTGTTCCCATGTTTCTGATGTTTTTCTCTGAAAAAGAATTGGGGAAATGTGATTAATGAAGTCAACTGCTCGACTTAATTTTGTTTTTGATGGAAATATTTCCTCCCATAAAATGTAATGGCGTGAATCTGCTGGCACAGATTGTTTACTGGAACTAGACTTGTCTCCCGAGAGGCATTTTAGAACCGTTCCACTGAAAGCCAGCTAGCTGATCACAGAGAGCACTGCCGAACACCACGAAAGCGCCAGGGGGACACAGGCTCATCTGTGTGGTGGTTTGTTATTCCTGCTGCTCGCCCCTAAGGGAGTGGGGTCACGGCATGAAGCCCCTGTCGCTACTGCCCTTCCTCTCTGCAGGGTGTGAGCCACAGATCCGTCAGCCAGGTTGAAAATATCGGAAAAAATTGCATGTGTATGGAACACATAGATGTGGGGCTGTGGTTTTCTCCAAGCAGTGACGTGACAGCTGTGTGCGTGGCATCTGTCAGGGTTTCCGTGTAACTCGGGACCTGAGCTGAAGCGTGCAAGACACGGGCAGAGGCTGTTGGTGAGCACTGAGCAGACCTGGTTTGATGAGGGGTTGGAGCATCGCACACTTCACTGGCCTCAGGTCCAGCAAGAGGTTTTCTGCTGCGGACTGTCGGGGCCCCCACGGTGTAGCAGTCAACAGAGACCCGACCTCATCAAAATGTGTTCTTCTACCTAACAGCTTTGCAGTAAAGCTTTTACCTTAATAAGAAAAGTTAGACCATCTTAAAATACTTTGGCCAAAGAAGACCTTTTCAGTTATATACCTCGTGTACCCCAAATCCCTGCGTGCCTTCTGTCTGAGTAGGGTTAGTTACTGAGTGTTTGTTGAGAACCCCACTTGGCAGCCACTGTCGCAGGTACTGGAAATTCAGTATAGAGGAAGCCGGATGTAGCTGCCATTCCCCACAAAGATGCCCGACCATCTGCTCGCTCGCTCCAGCCTGAAGGAAGGCCTCTCGAATGGGCCTGCCCGGCCCAGTACAGCCTGGGCTTGTCCCTGCCTCACCGCCTGTGCCACATGCACACCTTCCTGCAGCCCCTGCGCTCCCAGCTCCTGCAGGAGACATCACGCTGTGTCCTGGGCTCGACCCTGTGCTCCCTCGGTGGTAGCGTTGTGCAGAAGTATTTGTTGCCTTCCAAATGCTGTCCTAAAAGTGTGTAAAATCACAGCAATTCCTTAAAAAGGTGTTCTACGTTGAGTTTTTTACTTATTTACTTACTTACTTTTTTTTTTTTGTCTTTTTGGAACAGGGTCTAATTAGGCAGTTCGGGCTGGCGTTGAGCTCACTTTGTAGGCCAGACTGGTCTTGAACTCGCAATGATCCTCCTGCCTCAGCCTCCCAAGTGCTGGGATTACAGGCGTTTGCCACCATGCCCACCTACACTGAGTTTTTAAAAACAGCTTTTCTTCTGTCTTTTGTGGTTATTTACCATTGAGGGCGTGGCAACTTCTGCTTCTGCTCTGAAAGGTGACACAGATGGCCTCAAAACAAAGCTGCCCCAGGCCCCTTTTGTGCCCAGGAAGCCTAGTTTTCCGTTCTCAGGAGCCCCAGCCACTGCTTGGTCAGGAGCCTTTTTCCCCGAGTAGAACAGCACTGGCCAGAGCTACAGCCCCCTTTTTGCTCACCGCAGTGGGCTCCAACTGGGCCTGTTTTCCTTCTGTTACGATGGTCTTCCTCCTACCTTCCCCTCTCCAGAAAGGTTAGGCTGGGTTTACAAGTTTCCATTACGGTTTTTGGGCTTTTCCCTGTGTATAAATTAGTTACTCCCGAAATAAACCGCTCCATTGTTCCTGGGAGTCCTGCTTGCTCCCGTCCTGTCACCTGTCCCCTAGCAGCAAGCTTGCTGTTGCAATGGGTGCGGCATCGTGCCGGGAAAATCAGTGAAACAGCAGTCAGCTTCCTTCGGGATCTCGGGCCTGTGAACCCAACCTTCTCAGCCCAGGTCATTGGTTATCAGTTCTGCCCAGTCACCTTGCTGAGCCTTCTGTGTCGGTGACTCATGAGTACTGGCCACAGAGTAGGCCGGGTCTGAAGAACTCCATGAATGGACAGAGTTCAGGTGATTCACTTTTCATTGACAAGAAGTGAGTGTGTTGTGTCTATGCTATACAACCTGTTTTGAAACGTGTCCTCCACATGGTGGAAGGGCCACACCGAGCCTATTAGCGTGCAGTACCTCTGTGTGTTTTGCAATGAGAACCCTTAGAACCTTTGACTGTCTGCAAGTTTCAAGACTAAGATACAGTGTTACTAACTAATGTCATCTACAATTAAAACAAATGAAGTAGGCCTTTCAGGGCAGAGTGCAATTATCAAGTGATTAGTGAAAAATCTTGAAAGAAGGTAATTCTCATTTAGATTTTTGCTATGGTTGGCAAACTTACATAAAAACTGCAAGAGCTCGAGTGGCCCATGTGCCTGTGGGCGCTGCGCTAGAGTGAGGCAGTGACACGGGGGTGCGTGGGGACAGGCGCGAGGTCCCGGGCATCAGAACACTCGCGCCCGTCTTTCTGGTCCACACTGAGTTCTTCCCCTTTCCTGCCTTGCTTCCTCCCGCTTCATCTACTCATTTCCATTGTCCACTTGCTCACTGCCCGTACTGCAGTCGTTTTTCAGTCCTCCTGGTAGAAATGACTGAAAATGAGGCCGGAGGAAGCGTGGCTCCCCGTCACGCTTGCCCGTCCCGCAAGGTGTTGACCTCTCACTGACGCCCGCAGGTGCTGGGCCCCGCACCCCGCTGGTGCTCTTTCCTGGACAACCTGACAGAAGAATTAGAGGAGAATCCGGAGAGCACGGTGTACGACGATTACAAATTTGTCACCAAGAAAGACCTTGAAAATTTAGGTAAAAAAACTGTGATGCCTATAAAATTATTTATTTTTGTTCTTGTTCTGAACACTAAAATCGGCTCAACCATGTTTCTCTGATGTCCTGAATCTTTCCACTGAATCAGCTCTTAAACTGCAGGTTGTCAGATTTGTATCTCAGAGAAAGACCAAGGTCAATCCAGCCTCCAGAACGGTTCTGCTTGTGGAACAAGAATGACCTCTTTCAGCACATTAGCTTCATGCAGAGAACTGTCTGTTAAAAAAGCAGTGATTCGCTGGGTGTGGTGGGGCACACTTACAATCCCAGCACTTGGAGGCTGAGGCAGGAGGATCGTTGTGAGTTGAAGACCAGCCTGAGATACAAAATGAGGTCAAGTCAGCCTGAACTACATAGTGAGACCCAGTCTCAAAAAGACAAAAAAGTTAAAAAAAAAAAAATGATTTTCATCGAACATTATTTGAGTAAAGTAAAAATACCTCAGAGATTGCAGCTAGATAGTTTCTCTTTTAGGTTTGCTTGTAAAAGGCCTGATCCAAAACTTACAATCTGTAGATTGAATCTTCAAATACAAAAGACCATAAATATGACTGAGCTTTCTAATCTGAGACATTGTGAGCACTGACAGGACACTCAAGTGTCCAGCTTTGCAGCACTGGATTTCTGGGTTAGGAATACCCTGCTGCTGTGCTAGTCAGCTGTCGGTCACTGTGACACATCTGAGGTCATCCCTTTTAAAAAGAAAAGGTCTCTTCACCTGTCCTCCCTGCATTCGGGAAGCTGAGGCAGGAGGATTGCTATGATTCAAGGCCAGCCTGGGCTACATAATAGACAGTATCTCAACTACCTCCTTCCCCAAAAAGAGCAAGAGGAGGCACCCTGGGCCGCCAGCCATCTTTGAGGACCTCCACTGGACTCCTCTTAAGAGCTCCATTGTTAAGCCAGGTGTGGGTGGCACACACCTGTAGTCCCAGCACTCGGGAGGCTGAGTCAGGAGTATGGTTGCGAGTTCGAGACCAGCCTGGGCTACAAAGTGAGCTCAAGGCCAATCCGAACTCCATAGCGAGACCCTGTCCCAAAAAGACCAAAAAGGAGAAAGCTCCACTGTCTCCTCACCACACCTTCTGGCCTCAGCCTCTAACATGGGCCATAGCAACCGCACAGCCTGGCCTGTAACAGCCCGTGGAGTCCATACAAGTTCTCCCATCCAGAAAGCTCTGAAACTGGACCCCTGGGCCTGCACAGCATGGAGGGGAGCTCGGCTTGTGGTTTGTTTCTGTTTAGAGGTCACAGCAGGGCTGTCTCAGAATAATAAGCACCGGTGCAGAGCTTTCTATGTGTTGGGTTTACGCTGTTGTGTCAGAATCACACTCTGGTGAGGGAAACTGAGGCAGGGAGGCAGGAGACGCCCGTTGCCTCGTGCGTCCATGAGACCGAGGCAGCTGTGCTCATCCTGCTCAGTTGCGGGCAGCGGCCGTGTGGCGAGTTGTAGAGGGTGGGAACACAGGGATCTGTTCTCCACAAGTCCGGGCAGCCTGGCTGGAACAAACAGATGAAAGTAGCAGTTGACTATTAAAAGAACATTCACATACTAATTAGACTGAGCGGTTCTGAAACCTCATTTATAACCTGTATCTCATAGCACAGCTAATCCAGGCAGAATTAATTCTTCCAGTTAATGTGCTGTGAAGACAGAGGTGCTGTGTCCTGCTGGAGAGGTGACTGGTGGATGTCATAGAGCACTCGGCACGTCCCGCCTGCACTGCCCTCAGATGTCTCTGGTGTTGCACGCGCATCGCATGCCCTTTAGCCAGAAGGGGAGAGTTGCGGTTGTTTTGTGGGGGCTTCATTTTGTTTTTTGTTTTGCTTTTGAGCCAGGTCTCGGCCCAGGCCTTGAACTCACAGGCATCCTCCTACCTTGGTCCGCCCAGTGCTGGGATCTCAGGGTTACCCCACCACGCCTGGCTTTTGTGGGGTTTTTAAAACTACTGCTGTAGTATATTTTGAGCGCTTGGTCAGTCTCTTTAACTGTGCTTATTTAGGATGAGGAAAGTGGTTAATTTAGATACATTTCATTTAAATGTAATCACACTGCCCGTTTTTTAAAAAATCTGTACAGATCACTCTCAGAGCAAGATGGCACTGGCACGAGAAGGCATCTTTAGGAGTATTGCTAACATCTTTTAATGTGAAACGAGCCGCAGGTTGTCACGTAGGTCTGGCGTCATGTACGGCGCCTCCCGGACAGTGTCCTCGGGGGAGGAGTAGAAGGAAGGCTGCACGCCGCCTCCCCTTCCTCAGGTTTTAGGGCCACGTTCAGCTGTGAACGCGGACTCTGGCTCATCTGAGTCGAGCGGGTCCCCCATTGCCGGTCTGCTCGGCCCAGCGCTCCTGTGCGGCTGCAGATGGGCCACCTGAAGCGAGGCCATGCTTGTGCCACCAGCAGCTCGAGCCTGCCAGGACGTGTTTGTTCAGGCTGGATGCCCAACACTGATGGCAGGGAGCTTTTCATTAGGCCGTGACGAAGGGGCGTGAGGGTAATGTGGGCGCGTGTAAGCGTGTTAACATGTGGGGTGTACAATGTCAGCTGTTCTTCCTCGGGAAGGCTGCATCCTTTCTGCATTGTTGTTGTGACAAACTCTTTTGTCTTTGGAAACAAAGGCGATAATGTCTCTCCTCTCACTTCGCTCCCTCCCCAGTTCCTGCTGGGCTGTGGAAATTTGCATTTACTCTTGATCCCCAAAACTGTTTTCTCTGTGACAGTTTGGGGAATTGAACCCAAGACCTCATGTATGCTGGGCAACTGCCCTGTCGCTGTGCCCCTGTTTTATTTTATCTTTTTGGCAGTACTGGGAATTGAAACTAGCGCCTTCGCGTTGAGCTGCATCTTGAGCCTTATTTTTGAGACAGGGTCTCAATAAATAATTGCCCAAGGTGGGTTTGAGCTATGATCCTGCTGCCTTAGCCTCCCGAGTGCTGGGATTACAGGTGTGCACCACTATGCCCACCTAAAGGTGTGTTAACGGAGTAGATTAAATGCTATCCATAGATGTTGAAACTTAATAATTCTAATCCCTAAATTTTTACCCCAAAGTGAAATCTGATTATAACAAACTCGTTGTCCAAGAAAAGCGGTTGAGTTTTCTGCAGCCTTGCTGAGGCCTGCTCTGCTCTGATCCCTCCCACAGGGCTCACGCACCTCATTGGCTCGCCCCTCCTGCGGGCGTACATGCACGGGTTTTTCATGGACATCAGGCTTTATCACAAGGTGAGCGGGAAGCCTCCTTTGCAGCGTCGGGGCCATTTCTTCCGATGCGAGAAGCTCTGTTCTCAGGCCCGCAGTTGTAATTCTGTGCTAACTGCTGTTCTTCGTTGTTCCATTTTGAAAAGGTGAAACTGATGGTCAACCCATTTGCTTATGAAGAGTACAGGAAGGATAAAATTCGGCAGAAGATAGAAGAGACGCGTGCACAGCGGGTCCAGTTAAAGGTAAGTGACACCAGCGAACTTACCCAAGAAAAATACTTGGTTCCCACTTTGCATGTTACTCCAAAGAGGCCTGGCCTGGCCGGGCGCGGTGGGCACACCTGTAACCCAGCACTCGGGAGGCTGAGGCGGGAGTGCGAGGCCAGCCTGGGCTACACAGTGAGCTCAAGGCCAGCCTGCACTGCATAGGGGAAACCCTGTCTCAAAAAGACAAAATAGAAAGAAAGAAAGAAACATGGCCTCCTTTTCGTGTTTTGTGTCTTTAGCCCACGTCTCTCACCAGCATCTGTGGTGTGTGTGTTTCCGGAGGGTGATGCTATACCATTTTCAGGAGGTGTGGCTGCAGACAGGCGCGGTCACCCCCTAGGGGAGCCCTGGTGTTCCACGTGGGCCACAGTTCGGGGACAGGGGCATATGTCACAAGCAGACCCCAGGTTCTGTGGCGCACACAGCCTATGCGATGCCAGCCCAGACTGTGTGCCCCAGCAGAGCTGCAACTGCCTTCTCGCCGTCCAGTCTCTCTGGGGTCCCTGTCATCAACATGTTGCCCAGCGATGCAGCCGTGGAGACAGCGTCCCTGTGTCCGCCCGTGTCGGGGGAGGTGGGATGGGAGTAAGACGCAGCAGTTATCTTGTGGCCTGGAAATTCTTCTCCTGGCAGAACCATATGAAAGTTTTTTCCCCTCCTCAGAAACTGCCAAAAGTCAACAAAGAGCTGGCTCTCAAATTAATGGAGGAGGAAGAAGAGAAGCAGAAGTCTGCATGGAAAAAGAAAGCGAAGGTACGACTTTGGAGAAGGCAGAGCACACCTGCCCTTCTTGGTGGTCACTTGGCTCTCTCTGTGATTCAGGGGCCAAGTGCCGTGGTGTCCCCTGTTCTCTGCCCCACTGGGTAAGGGGTTGGGGAAGTGGAGAGAAAACCAGGAACGCCGCCCTCCCATTCTTCTAGCCGGGGAAAGGGGGCATTCAGATTTTAGGGAATTTTTTTCCTGTCTTATTTCTCTTAAAAGAACCAAAGAAATATTATCAGAGCTCATTTTCATGTAAAAAATATAGACACTATATGCATGGTCTTTGGGGAATCTGAAGCTGTGGGAGGCTGAGGCAGGAGGATCCCAAGTTTAAGCCCAGCCTTGGCAACTGGTGATTTAGCAAGCCCTCGTCTCAAAGAGTGAAACGATCTGGGGTTGCAGCTCAGTGCATAGACCGTGGGCTCAGTCCCCCATATTGCAAAAGGGAAAAGAGATATGATGTGATCCTGTTAAAACCCAGCGTGTACAACTTATTCCTTAAGTTTAGTTTTACATAAAGAGTTTAGCTAGGGAGAAGGTGGCCGAGGTGGTGCCTGGCCCTATTGCCCACACTCAGCTGAGGCTTCAGCCCAGAGATGGGTCTTGGTGCTTCAAGGGCCTCGGGGGACGGGGACCCTACAGCCCCAGGGGGCCACCTTCATCTCTTCTTCCCGAGCAGCAGCTGTGCACACCTTCGAGGTGCTGGTACTCTCAGGCTCTGCCTCCGCCTCTTTACCAGAGGGCCAGGATTGGGGACCAGGCTGCCACAGCCAGGCAGGCACCTGTGTCACCGTGCGATGTGTGCGTGGGCTTTGACATGGCAGGGCACGCGCCAGACGCTTCGGAACTGAGGCCTGATCCTACTTTCTTTTTTAAGCCAGCTGCAAAGACAAACGGATTAGGAAGAGGCCCTGGGGAAGTGTCTGTGCAGCAGCGTGGGAAGAGCCTGCCTTCCACTGTGGCTCAGCACCGAGCAGGCCATCTCTAGGCACTGAGCCTGCTTCTTTCAAATTCAGGAAAAATCGGAAATATCAGCCACACATTCCTTTTAACGTTACTCCCTGCTGCTCTTTTTTTTTTTTTTTTTTTTTTTTTTTTTTCCTTCTTTTTTGAGACAGGGTCTCACTATGCAGGTCAGGCTGGCCTTGAGCTCGCTTTGTAGCCCAGGCTGATCTCAAACTTGCAATGATCCTCCTGCCTCAGCCTCCTGAGTGCTGGGATTACAGGTGTGCGCCACCACACCCAGCCAGTCCCTGCTGCTTATTAATGTGATTGCAACTTTAATCAGTACAGTAAGATGGAAAAAGAAACAGCTTTTCCTAAGGAGTTTTTAAACCTAAAAATAAGCCCATAGATTGACTTCAAAATACCCAGTTTGTCGGCGGTGTCACCTGTGCTGCATTACACATGGCAGTGCATGTTTGTCCTGTCCTCTCCTGTTCTGAAGAGTTTGTGCTGATGAGTTTCATGAGACGTTAACAAGCTATGCATGGTGCGCCTCGCTCATTTCTAATATGAGCGGTTCTCTAGAAGCTCTTCCCAGTCAGACCTGTCCTGGTACTAATGTGCGTATACCTCTTCCTCTTTCCTTACAGAGCTTTCCTAACATTCTCACTGACGATCGGTTTAAAGTTATGTTTGAGAACCCCGACTTCCAAGTAGATGAAGAAAGTGAAGAATTCAGACTTTTGAATCCGCTTGTTTCAAAAATCAGTGAGAAAAGGAAGAAGAAATTAAGACTCTTAGAACAACAAGAACTTCCTGCAAAAGTAACGTGCTCTTTGTCATTTAGAATTTGCTACTGTTTCTTTAATAGTCACAAGTGTGAATCAGAAAGCCTTGGATTATACTTGATGGGCCCGTCTTTTTTTT
Organism: Dinomys branickii; assembly: GCA_004027595.1. Taxonomy (NCBI): domain Eukaryota; kingdom Metazoa; phylum Chordata; class Mammalia; order Rodentia; family Dinomyidae; genus Dinomys; species Dinomys branickii. Next base: position 150,936 of record PVLD010002102.1, read on the forward strand.
GAACCGAGAATTGAACCCAGGACCTTGTGCTTGCCAGTCAGGTGCTGTGCCAGTGGGCTGTATCCCTGGTCTCCCTTTGGTTATACTTGAATTTTACTTAATTCTATCCTAATTGTTTGACTTTTGAGGTGTGATCAAAAACTATAGTGAATATTTAATTTTTTGTTTTTTAATGTTACTGCGCTTCAAGCCACATGGTCACAAGTCCTGGTAGTTTCCCTGGCTTTGTGCACACTCATCCCATCACCGCTGCCATTTCTGCAGCAGCTCTGGACTTCTTTTTCCTGAGTGTCTTGAACAGCACTGTCCCAGCTGCCTCAATGTCCTGAATGACTTAAAAAGTTCCCTTTCTGGTCATGGTGACTTTGGAGAGGAGCCAGGAGTCACATGGGGCCGTACTAGGGGCCTGAGGTGGAGGAGGACACAGCATCATGTTTATTTGACAGAGATTGTAGTAAATGTTTGATAGCAAGGGGTGATCCAAGAAAAGTGATTAAGTTTTAAAAATTACAGTAAAAGATGCATTGCCACGATCACCTTCAGAATCCTCACTCTTGTTTCAGACACACTTGTGGCTTCGAGCCGTGTGTCCTTCACTGAAATGAGACTTTTGAAGGTTAAGCCTCCCCATATTTTGTGTCCTCCAGGTGTGGGTGTTTCTTCAGGGCAGGCAGAGTGACCACAGCCTACGCTAACCCCCCCCCCCCCCCCCCCCCCCCCCCCCCCCCCCGGTGCTGTGAGGAGGAAGTCAGGGTTCAGTGCTCAGTGGGGCCTGGTGCTCACTCTTCTCCATTCCAGGAAGAGGAGGAAGAGCCGGAAGGCAGGCCGAGCGATGCGGAGAGCTCGGGCAGCTCCGACGATGAGAAGGCCTGGGTGGCTGAGGTCCGCAAGCAGCGGCGTCTGCTACAGCAGGAGGAGCGGGCACGGCGGCAGGAGCAGCGGCGGGAGGACCAGCAGGCAGTCCTGAAGCCCCAGTTCTACGAGATCAAGGCTGGGGAGGAGTTCCGCAGCTTCCGGGAGTCCGCTGCCAAGCAGAAGCTGATGAAGTGAGTGGGCGTGGCTGCTCCTTGGAGCAGAGGGATGTAGCGGAGGAGTGGGGTGGGGGGCAGGCAAAAAGGAAGCATGGCTGTGGAAACAGCAGCCTATTCAGGGCCTAGGTGTTCGCACCTGTTCAGGGCCTAGCTGTTTGCGCCTGCCACCCCAGCCCTGGAGAAGCTGGGCAGGAGGGTTTCTGAGTTGGAGCCCAGCCTGGGCTGGGCTACATAGTGAGACCCAGTCTCAAAAAAAACAAAAAGGAAAATAAATAAACCACTCCTGGGCCGGGGGTATAGCTCAGAGGCACAAATGCCTGCCTGGCAAGTTCAGGGTCCTGAGTTCAGTTCCTGGTACCAAAAAAGGAAAGAAAGAAATATACCAGTCCTTATTTTGCTTACTTTTAAACAGCTCTTTGAAGCATCATTGACGTGCAGTAGGGTATGGGCATGCCCCTGGAGCGCTGGGATGCGTGGCGGCACTTGTGAGAGCTGCCTGGTCCGACAGCGCCGTCTCATTCCAGGACCACAGCTCACAGTCCTGACACTGTTGCACAGGCATGATTGAAGGGAAACAGATCCTTTGCCTCTTGGCAAAACGTTAATTTTACAAATTAGCTTCTCAGTTCAAGTCAGCCTCAGTTTACCCAACCACTGCAAGGATCCTTTGGAAAATTGGCCGGAAATGCTAAGCAGGAACTTGGCAAGAACAGTGAAAAGTCCCAGGAGTGGTGCTGTGGGGTGGGGAGGACACCGGCACAGAGAGGGGAAGCGGAGGCTGGGCTGGAAAGGCAAGGAGGGGCCTCGGGGGGCAGGGCCCTCAGCTGTAGATTCCCTGAGGCACAGCAGTGTAAATGTACTGAGCACACCAGACTGTGCTCTTGAAAAGAGTTGGAATGAGCCGTAGCACATTCCTCTAATCCCAGCATTCAGGAGGCTGAGGCAGGAGGATCTTTGTAAGTTCGAGGCCAGCCTGGGCTACATAGCAAGACCCTGTCTCAAAACATAAACACAAAGAAGTTAACATATAGTATTATGTTGTAAATATTTTCCATAATGGAAAAAAACAGGAACAGTTCTCGGGCTTCAGCTATCTAAGCAGGGGACGAGCTGGGCCTTGGCTCTGTGGCGCAGCCTGAATGAGGAGCTGGTCAGGCCGGAGGAGCTGTCTGCACTGGAGGAGGCGCAGCAGAGGGGCGCGGGGAGCGGAGGCCCCTGCAGTTGAGGGCCAGCTTCCTGCTGCAGCACCTCCCACGGGGCCCCAGCCTGCGGCTCTGGCTGGGCAGGGCTGGTGGTACCAGGCGGCAGCTCTGAGGCTGGCTGTCCTCACGTACACACAGCCAGCCCGCACCACACACGCCCACACCATGCTGCGCCGACCTAGGGCCCTGGCCACTCAGGGACAAGCCCAGGCCAGTGACTGCTGGCCAGTGCCCCCTGCCACCCCTGTCCCAGCCGTGGCACCCGCACTTTGTCCTCTGGGAGTTGTGAGCGGTGCTGCTGTGAGCTGGTGTCCCCGTCTTTCCCGGTTAGGTGTCCTCTTCCATGCTGGGTGTATACCTGGGGCAGACTTGCAGGTCTCCTGACAGCTCAGTATTTAGCCTTTCAGCGGGCGCAGTGGTGCACGCCCATAATCCCAGCGTTGTGGGCGGCTGAGGCAGGACAATTGCAAGTTGCAGTGCAGCCTAGGCACCTGAGCAACTTTGTGAGACCAGTCTCTAAATTTAAAGAACAAATTCTGTAGCAGCCCAGGGATGTAGATGGGCACAGACTTGGGGTGCAGTCCCCAGTCTGCAAAAGAGGAGGACAGGAAAAGGATGCATCTTATGTTATCTCTGTGCCCTCTTCCCCTCCTCCACAGAGCAATTCAAAGGGGCTGCCGAGGGAGCTCTTTTAATTAAATATTTCTAATTAAAGAAGCTGTGAGTAGTGTGTGTGTTTCCGGATATCAAAGAAGCAGATCGCTCATTCTTCCTGGGGCATCTAATAAATACCTAATTTGATTTTTCCCCTTATCCCTTATGCCTGTTTTTTTTTCTTCTTTGCCTTTCTAATAACCTTCCCTGAGAGCCCCTCACACCCTACATGAATGATCCATCACCCTCAGCTTTTTAAAGCCTGCAGATTGTTTGTTTGTTGCTGTTTCTTTTTGAGATAGTCTTGCTGCTATGAACCCCTGGCTGGTCTCAAACTTGAGGGGATCCTCCTGCCTCAGCCTCCTGAGTGTTGGGATGACAGGTGCAGGATTTCTGTTCTAGTTGTTCACTTTGTCCCGGTTAGAGTTTTCCCAAAATGCTTGGCTGTAGTGTTGGTTAGAAAGGACCCCGGCACCTGCACACCTGACCCCATGGGGCAGAGCTGGGCCCAATGTAGGGACTGTGGCACCGGGGTGTATCTAAGATGCTTTGAAGCAGGGCACAGGCACTTTCATGTGAAGCTTGAGGTCCCCACTCTGATCTCCTGCCATGCCGCCCGCCTGGGCCAGTGCCTTGAGCGATACAGCCGAGCAAGTCCATACAGGCGTGGGGGAGCCTCAGCCACAGCCAGAGTCATACGGTAAGGAGGTCAAGCTGTTGCCCAGAGGAGTGTTTTCCCACAATGCACTGGGGAAGTCCCTTCCCACACCAGTGTTCTCCAGGTCCCACTCCAACTGGGTGGCTCCAGAGCTGTCCCATCCCTGCCCACTGCGAAGAAGCTCAGGGTTTGTAGCTGGCGAGGCAAGATGGAGTGTTGTGGGCCGCTGGAGTTATAACACGTAGGAGTTGGGCCGCTCTGAGTTCTTCCCTGCCCTGCACTCCCGCTGCCATCACTCAAGTGCTGAGGTCCTGGCCATGGCTCCTGCCACCCGCTCCCTGTGGCTGACCTCTTTGGCACTGGGGCCTTGGAGGGGGCAGGGCTTTATCCTCTGGTTCCCGAGCCACAGTGCTGTGCTTAGGAGCTGGTGCTGAGTACCACATTTCGGGGCAAGAAAGCCCTTCACACAGTGAGCCTTCTCACAAAATCCCGCCAGGTCTCAGCGCAAACACTAGGAAGGCTCATTCAGTGGGTATGAGGAGAGGACCAGGCAGGGCTCAGTGAGTTTGTTTTTGAGGGGGCGGAAACCATAGAAAATTATTTTTTATGTTTCATATATTAATTTTATGTTGTATATATGTTACAGTTTATAGATTCCTTTTTTCCTTAATGTAGATTGCTTATTTCTTCCCTCCACTATTGCTTTAGCCATTTCTGCAAGAGTCAGAGCTATTTAAACTTACTGCAAGTATGTATCTTTATTCACTTCTTTCCTTCTAAAGCAAGTTATCAGAAGGGGCCAGTGTTCAGATTCATAACAAAGCCATTCTTACAGCAGTGTGCAATAGAATATTGTAAAGTGGCTCAAACTTCCAAGCGTGCCCTAATTACAGAGGTGTGTGGGAGGAATTGTTTGTGGCACAGGTGAGTGTGAGCTGCAGGGCACAGAGGTCAGAGAGACAAGCCAGGCGAGGTGGTGCACATACCCAGCACTCAGGAGACTGAGGCAGGAGGATCTCAGTGAGTTCAAGGCCAGCCTGGGCTTCCTGGCCAGATCTTGTCACCAAAAAAACCCCAAAAGCTAAGAACAGAGACATAGATTGTGTATATAAAGTTACCTAGAAATATTTGGAAAACATAATCAAGAAACAAAAAGATTTCCCTTTGGGGTAGCATATGTCAAAGAGAGTAACTGTAGCAACAGCCTAGAAGGAAAGACCCCTGGGAGAGCAGGTGGCCGATCGGGTCCAGCTCCCCGCAGCAGCGCTCCCTCACTTTCAGGGTACAGTGTTGGGGCGCGTCTCGCGCTGTCCGTGCCGTGAGACGGGAAGTGCAGCATGGCCGTCGTTCTCTGGCACGGCCGAGGACCCTACTATGCTTGCTGGGTTTTTTATTTATTTATTTTGGTCTTTTGAGACAGGGTCTCGCCATGTAGTTCAGTCTGGCCTTGAGCTCATTTTGTAGCCCAGGCTGGTCTCAAACTCACAATGATCCTCCTGTCTCAGCCTCCCGAGAGCAGGGATTATAGGGGTGCGCCACCACGCCTGGCTTATTAACTTGCATTTATTCCTCACTTGAATATAGTTTAAATTTCAAATGCTTGGGCTCATACACACTGCAGCCCACCACAGTTCATTAAGGGCTTCAGAAATAGATTGCTCCCTTCCAACCTGTCATCCCAGCGCTCTGGAGGCTGAGGCAAGAGGGTTGATGTGAGTTCAAGGCCAGCCTGGGCTCCATAGTACAGCCCTGCCTGCACCCCCCAAAAAAAGAAAAAAACAAAAGGAATAGATTACTCCTCGCCTTTGACCTCTGAGACACGCTGCGGTGAGGTAAGAGGTGGTCACTGACCTCCATGGTGCTTGGAGCTGACGCGTGCAGCCGTCCGTTTCTCAGGCGTCGGCGTGGGTGGCGCTGTCTAGGGAGCAGGTGTCAGGACGGCAGGGGTTGCTGCCTTCTCCCCGAGGTGGTCAGAGGAGCAGCTCCAGTGTCTGTGCCTACGTGGGAGACTCCTGCTGTCCACCCTCACTCACCCGTCCAATATTGCTCTATGAAATTCCCTGCAGCAAAACCCTTGAGGATCGGTTGAAACTGGAAGCCAAACACGGGACACTGAGTGTGGCCGACACCAGCGTGGGCAGCAAGCAGCTGACCTTCACGCTGAAGAAGGTGAGCTGCTGTCAGCATCGGAGGGGGACACCAGCTCCCAGGTCAGCATGTGCGTGTCAGCCTTGGCTGTCGTTCCAAGCTGTTGCCCCGCAGATGAAGCCATGATTCTGCCTGGCAGCCCCGGGCACCCAGAGCCGCCATGATCCTGGCAGCTAAGGGACAGAGCTTTGGTGTCTGAGCCCAGTGTGGCCTCGTAGAGCAAAAGTCCTGGTCCCCTGAGGATGTAAGGTAATACCTAGCTGGGAGTGAAGGCACGCACACCTATAGTCCCAGCTGTCCAGGAGGCTGAGGCAGGAGGATCACAAGTTGGAGGACAACCAACTTGTCTCAGAGTGAAATTTAGAAAGGAGTCCAGGATGTTCTCCTGCTAGGCTGCTGGGCTGGATTCAGCTTCCAGCTCTGAAAAAAAGAAGACCTAGCCCCAGTGGCCCTGATGACCAGGACGGGAGCATTGCGGGCCCATGGCCTCCTCAGTGCTGTTGTCTCGGGGAAACTCCTGCCAGCGTCCTCACCCCATCTTCTCTTTCAGTCTGAACAGCAGCAGCGGCAACAGGAGGCTGAGAAGCGGCACCGGCTGGAGAGGAGGCGGCTGCGCCGTTCCGCTGGCCACCTGCGCACCCGGCCCAGCCGCGGCCGCCCATTCCCTTGAGTGCCCGACAGGGCACACAAGGCCTCGTGGACGGACAGATAGACTGACAACAGACAGATGGACAGGCGGGCCAGCACGCGTTGGGCATCAGCACCCAGTGCCGTCTCTGTACTGTGGAACCTGCTGCTCTTAATACCGCACGGCAGGCTCATCCAGCGGCGGAGCTTCGCTCCCTCCTTGGGGTGCCCGCGCAGCCCGAGCCCATCAGGGACAGCGTGGTCGTGGGCGCGTTTGCCCCTCGGTATTGGTTCAGGGTGCTTCCGAGCTATTTTTAGGCCAGCCGTGTAAATCACTGGTAATAACAGTAACCAAGAAGGGGAGCTACTGCCTGGTCCTTGCACTTTCTCCGGGGGTGCAAGTAGGGAGAAGCTCGCTGGGGGAGGTGTTTATAAAATAAATACTTTCAGCGGCTTATCTGAGAGGGACCCTGCCTCGGACCACTGAAGGGCAGCTCTGTGCCGCGGTCTCCGGGGCGAAGGTCAGGCCGCTGTTGCAAGGCTGTCCCTCGGTGCGCCACAGAGCGAAGCTGTCCCTCGGTGCGCCGGGCATGGGGCGGTGCCCCAATGCAGGGCTGGGTGGCGTCGCTTCTTGTGTCCCCCCCCTCACCTGCCCTCCCTGCCACCCCACGGGCAGGGATAGCGTGGGTCACTTGTCCTCTTGTGGCCTGAAAGCCGCCATTTGTCCACAGGCGAGCACGTGTCCCTCGGTCTCAAGGAAGGAAAAAGGACTTGGCCTCCCCACAGCCCAGGACAATGCAGAGACGGGCGGGAGCCCCTGCTGCAGGGCGTGTGTGCGGCATCCGGGCTGTGAGATGAGATGGCAGCGCTGTGGCCCTCCGCACCCTCAGCAGCCCCAGGGTTAGGCCGCTTCCTGGTGTCCTTCAGTGCCGGTGGGTAGCCCTAGAGGCCCCGTTGTGCAGGGACAGGAAGCCGGACGCTCTTTACCCTGCACAGCAGCCGTTTCCGCTCACATCTGCGGCCCGCACGGTCCGGATCCTGGGCTCACTGGCCTCTCCCTGCCCCACGGTTACACTGGGGTTGGAAGTGTTACTGTCACAGTGCCACAGTGGTCAGGATCCCACTGGGGGTTTTCTGTTTCACACACAACAGTGCACACACGTGGTTTGACCCCATCTGTGTGATGGCGTTTTTACACAGTAACGTACTCACAGTGCATGTCCGCCCAGGAAAATGCGCCTCATTGCTGTATACACATCAGAGTATTTTGTTACGTAATAAAGTTTATCTCCTGCCTACACGTGGCTCAAACTAAAAACATAGGGAGGGACCCGCAAGGCCCTTGGCGCAGCAGTTACGGGGCGTGCCTGCGATCCCAAGCTGTGGCCTTGGAAACAAAAGGTTTTGTGGGGCCTTACTTAAACTTGCAGTGCACATCAAACCCGCCTGGATGTTTTATTCGATGAATGGGTTTGAAGTGGTTTTCAAACCTGACCACCTTCTCAGCCACAGAGCTGTGAGGCCCGAGGAAAGTGAGTAGTGGGGTCCGTGGGGCGGGTCCCCCCCATTGGAAGGGGTTGGGCACTTTGCATGTTATGTGTAAGTCAGTCCTACGTGTAAATATTTGACTGTTTCTCTGACGTCCCCAAAAGTTTACATGTACAAATTGGCATCATGTTTTTCTTCTTGGGAAAACGTGGGCCGCCTGGTATTTGGAGTTTGCTTATCTTTAGGCACTGCGGTAGCTTGGTTTAGGACATTATATACCTCTTTGAACATGTAGGGAGAAGTCTAGCCTCATAATGTTTATTTTCTTTTTCTTGCAACAAGGTCTCGCTTTGTAGTGTAGGCTGGCCCTCAAGTCATTGTGTAGTCCATGCTGACCTCAAGTTTGTAGCGATCCTCCTGCCTCAGCCTCCTGACTGCTGGGATTATAGGCATGCGCCACCATACCTGGCAGTTTTTATTCTTAAATGTAATTTTTTATTCACATTAAATTTTCCAAAAATAACGCAGTTAAAAACCCCAGACATACCATATTTAAGGGGTCTATTTGGGGATCTGTATGCTCTAAACACTGCCTGTCCATCGCAAGCGCGGTGCTGGTGAATGGGGTTTGTTGATGACTGCAAAATCCTCTCTGTCAGAGTGCGATGTGTGGTCTGACCCTGGAAGCGGCAGGGCCGGAGCTGCAGGGTATAAATCAGGCCCCCTCTCAGAGGTCAGCCAGGAGCCTGTGACCCTGACTTACTGCTGGGAGCGCTGGGGCTGGCCGTTCCTCTCGGTGGAGGAGGAAGGCATTTCTCGCAGCCCTGCCCACCGCAGCCTGTTTGTGACAGCGCCCAAGCATAGACAGGACCTCAGGGCTGCAGGGCAGGAGCCAGGCCTCCGCCACCTCCTCCTCATAGCCTTGGGTTTCATTCATCCACTCATTTATTTAATTTTGGTTTTTTGAGATGGTCTCACTCTGTGGTCCAGGCTGGCCTTGAACTCTGCCTCAGCCTCTGTAGTGTGGGGATGACAGGCGAGCGCCATGGCTGCTGCTCTCACCCTCACCCCGGGGGGCTATGTCTCCAGGAGTTCTGAAACCTTTCAGTGTCGCCCTTCACAGCTCCAGAGCCACCTACGAGACGTGTGGCCCCGTGGCATGCTGAATTAAAAATGCTCAGCAGGAAGCGGGACCAGTACATCCTGCCCACCCAGATGCGTGGCAGTCTTCCTCCTTGCAGTCCTCTTCCTCCTGGCCCACAGCTCAGTGTCAGCCGGGGCCCCTGGGGCCGCCCAGCCCCTGCACAGCCTCCCCGTTCAGCCAAGCCTGAGCTCCCCGGCCTGGGCTGTGGGAGCACTAATCCTTTAATGACAAGTTTTCCACATCCAGGACAGAGTCTGCATCTCCAGACAGCAAGGAAGCAGGAGGAACCCAGCCAGCCCAGACTTGCTGGTAGCAAAGTGACTTCACCTGCCTGGGCCTCAGTGTCTGTGTCTGTAAAATGGGTTTAAGAGGGTCTGTCCTCTTGAGACTTCAGAGGGGTTTGTGGGGATTAATGAGTGAGATCCATTAAGCGGGAGAAGAAAGGAGCTAACTACGGCACTATTGTAATTAGCCCTGGGCTCTCCCCACAGGCCAGGCCTCGGCTCGCTTTAAGAGGGTAACCATGGCAATAAGTTTGGTGGAAAAACACATGTTTCTAAGGCATGGCTATGAATCCTGCCATGCTAAGGAAAGTTTCTTTTGCATGTTCCTGTCATAGCCAGGAACCTTAGCATTGTCCTGCAGTAACGGCTCCAGGATGCACCCACATTTGCTCAACTCAGGCTGGTTGTTACACAGAGCCTCAGGAGGCTGAGGCAGGAGGATCACTGTGCATTTGAGGCCACCCTGGGCTACATTGTGAGAACATGTCTCAAAAAGACTCAAATTTTGTTTTTTTGTCTTTTTGAGACAGGGTCTCACTATGCAGTTTAGGCTGGCCTTGAGCTTACTGTAATTGCAACAATCCTGCCTCAGCCTCCCAAGTGCTGGGACTAAGGCGTACACCACCAGGCTCAGCTTTGAGTAAATTTTGTGGTTCTTTTTTTTGGCACTGGGAATTGAACTCTGGACCTTACGCTTGCCAGGCAGGCACTTATGCCACTAAGCTGTATCCCTGATCCTTGAGTAAATTTTGATTAAAAAAAAAAAACCTGAAATTTTATACTGGAGGATGAGGTGGAAAAAATGAACAGTGACGGAACATTGTGAGCTGGGAGGGGCCACTGTGCACCCTGACTGCGAATCACCACAGCATGAGCAGGACTTTCTTCAGATAAGCCCCCTGCCAGAAGGTGTGCTCGGGGCGCCAGGAGACATGAGGCGGGACAGAGGGTCACTCTGTAGGAGGCCAAGGCCATGAGGCGACTTGCCTTGCTGGAATCCAGCTCTATGCAGCCAACACCACTCTGCGACAGCAGCTGTGCTGAGGAAACCAAGCTCTGAGTGCTCAGGGAATGGCTGGATGTGAAGCCAGGGTTTGCTACTTACAGTATCTAAAAACATGGGAGATACTATGCTTTCCAAGGGGACAGGCAGTGGACCCGAGGCCTTTGCCCTGAACAACATCCCCAGCCGCTTTTATTTTGAGACAGTCTCGTTAAGACACTCAGACTGAGCTTGAGCTTGGGATCCTGCCTCAGCCTCCCACAGTGCTGAGATGATGGGTGCATACCTCTAAGCCAAGCTCAGTTCTCTTTTAACTGCCGTCCAGCAAGCAGCCCAGCCTCACATAATTCCTTCCGCCCTCTCCCCTCTGCGCTGGGCTGAGTTGAGGCAGCCTGCTCCTTCCCAGGAAGGGTAGCTGTAAAGGTCTCCAGCTAGGAAATGGCTGGGGACGGGAAATGGAGTTGCCCTCACAGGTGGAACGGCTCCAGAACAGAGGAGGCTGAGAAGCACAGTCATTTCCTCCCAGGCACACATCCTGTGGTGGTGCGAGTGTCACTCCCAGGCTTCACATGGTTCTGCACCTGGAGCAGGGCCTGGAGGAGCCTTGGCCATGGGGTCCCGGGGTACCAGGAGCATGTTTAGGCCTCCTGTTCCACCAGACACTAGCCTGGCCCACACCTAAGCGCTGGCCTGAGGCTCACGTTTCACCCGCAAACCAGGTGTCAAAGTGCGTATACTAATCCTGCATGGTGGCACGTGTTTATGCTACCAGCACAATGGGAGGCTGAGGCTGGAGGATCTCAAGTTCAAACCCAGCCTAGGTTTAAGTGAGACCCTGTCTCAAAATAAAAAGACCAGTAGTTCCCCAAGCCTGCAATAGGAGCCCCGCGGCCTCTCTTTCTAGACCTGGAAGAGGAACCCAGTGCCAGGGGATTATTGCTTCCTGCACACATGACTGGGCTTCCTGCCTGTGGCCGCCACCCCTGGAAAATTGAGCCATGTGTCCTGGGCAACAAGTCTGTGATTCCTTCCTGCTCCTGGTATAGAGGAAAATCCAGGGAAAGATGGGAAGGGGCTGTGCCCAGGGAGGGGGCTCCTCCCACAGAGACATGGTAGCCACCCTGCTGTCACAACAGTGAGACCTGTGGGATCTTGCAGGACAAAGGACAGTGTCGGGGTGGGGGACCTCACAGCCTGTAACGATGTCACATAGCTGTGCCTGGGGTCTGGGAGAGCAGCTCTGTGGCTGCGGAGACAACTGCACTGCCCATAGGCCAAACCTCCTCCCTGTGGCTGAAACCTCATGCAATGGCCTGAGTTCTGGCAACCATCTTGGGCCAGGAGGCCACAGGCTGCTACCTAAGGAGGAGGTGTTGAAGGCCAGGGGTTTGGAGGCTGCATTCTAGGTATCTGGAACAGGAGCGAACACCCCCTTTGGGTTCTCTGCCTTGTATGGGCCAGACCCATTCAAGGTATATCTAAGTGACAGTGACAGGTCTCCAGGCAGGGAGGCACCATGTTTCATACCTTTTGAGCATGGAGTAAGCTTTTTTTTTTTTTTTTTTTTTTTTTGTCTCTTTGAGGCAGGGTCTCGCTATGCAGTTCAGGCTGCCCTTGAGCTCACTTTGTAACCCAGGCTGGTTTCAAACTTGGAACAGTCCTCCTGTCTTAGCCTCCCAAGTGCTAGGATTACAGGTGTGCGCCACCACACCGGCTCACAGTAATCATTTTGGTCTGACTGAATCTAAACTTTTGCAATCCTCTTATTAGCCAGGGCATGATGAAATCTATATAGTGACTTCCTGCCATCTCAAACAACACTTTCCTGCTTATTTCCTTTCAGTATGGGAGGCTGAACCCCAGGCCTTCACCCTGAGCTTCGTCCCCAGCTCTTTTTATTTTTTATTTTGTGACAGACTCGTTAAATTGTCCAGGCTGGACTTGACCTTGAGACCCTTCTGCCTCAGTGTGCTAGGATTACAGGTGTGTACCGCTTGACCTAACAACCCTTCCCCGTGTAGGTCCCAGATGGGCCCTTCTGGGGCGTCGCAGAGCTTGTCTAGGCCCAGTCTCTGCCAATGCCAGGCCTGGCAGACATTGCTTCTTAGCTCTGACCCCTGGGCTCGGTGGTACCTGTGTGTCAGTGTCAAAAAGGACTTCTGGGAAGAAAGGGCCAGGGTGAGCAGGTGGCCAGAGGGTTCAAGGCTTTCCGGGGCAACCATGATGGGGTAGTGTCAGAGCCCCAGAGACGAGCTGTGCAGAAGGAACCCTAGCAATAGGAATGAAATGGGGCAGCGCTCCAGGAGACACAGGCTGGCATTTTGTGGTGGTGTTTTCTGTTTCTGTTTTTGTTTGTCCTGAGAATTGATCCCAGAGCCTTCACACTGAGCCTTTATAAAAAAAATTTTTTTTAGGGGCTGGGGATGTACCTCAGTGGTATAAACACTTGCCTGGCAAGCACAAGGTCCTGAGTTCGATCCCTAGTGCCGCAAAAAAAAAAAAAAAAAAAAAATTAAATTTTGAAATGGGCTCTTGATAAATCACCAAGTTGCACAGGTTGAGCCCAAACTTGCCTCAGCCTCCTGAGCGCTGGGTGACAGGCGCGTGCTGCCAGGCCCAGCTCAGACGCGTGAGCAGTTGATGAGTGAGCAGGCGATGACGTGGGAGCGGGGGTGACGCACGAGCAGGACTGCGTGTACTTTCAAGGGCCACACACCCTCAGCAGCCCCTCCCACAGGGTCACTGACGGCTTCTCAGCCACCCTGGAGGGCCCACGGAAGTGCCCATTCCTGAGGGAGCAAACAGGCTCCCAGCAGCCCCACGGCCCCCGCGTGCCCAGCTGACATTTAAATCAGTGCCTGAGACCCTCCCGTCTGAACTGTGCCCATTCGAGGCTGACTCGGCCAGGTCAGTGGGCTGCCGGGCACAGTGTGTGGCCCCCAAGTTGAACAGGATGTCCTGGGGTTACTTAAGACAATTTTTATTCTCATACATTTGCATTTACTTATCAGCCGCCTCCACTGAGGGATGAGACACACGGCGCGGAGCCTTCCATCTGGAGGGGGCACACGGGAAGGCTGTGCTCAGTGCATGTGGTAAGGGGGGGGCAGGAAAGACAGCGCCCCCTGCTGGGCAAAGACCATGTGAGGAGGTTTCCTGCAGGAAGCTCAGGCTGGGCCACACTCTGAGGCATGAACAGGATTTGAGAAGGCAGAGAGTGAAGAAAGAACATTTCGGAAGGAGACACAGAGTCAGCTAAGGCTCAGAGGCAGGCCAGCATGCGGTATGTGTGAGGAACAGCAGGTTGTCCTGACCAGAACAGTGGAGGTGATGATGGGAACTGCATCAGGTGATGATGGGGTGATGAGGGGCATTAGACTTGGAAGGACAGTAGAACCTGGCACATGTGGGAAGATTTTTGTTTGTTTTTAAAATCTGACTAAAAATGTTCCACCATCCCTTTTGTCAGCTTGTTTTTGAAAACTAACTAGAGGGATTTAAAGAATATTTTTAATAAATATGCTTCAACTCCACCAGTTCACCTCATGGGCCTTATTTTTGGGTTACGTGTGATCACATTATATGGCGAATGTTTAAATTTTTAAAATGTATTACAGTAAAAGACACATTGCCATAAATCTTCAGAATTTTCCCTGTTTTGAGCACACTCATCCCATTGTCCTTACCAGTTTCTGCAGCAGCTCTGGAGTCTTCTTTCCTGAGGGTCTCTACTAGGTGTGATCAAAACTACAGCGAATGCTCTTGCTGAGAGCTGTCCAACAGAAAGGCAGTGTGTAAACACAGGAGGCTGCATCCTCACCCGCCTGGGTCACCGGACCCGGCACCGTGTGACTCCTGGCTCTTCCCACAACTAAAGACCCTCTGGAAAGAGGACTCCAGAGCTGTTGCAGAAAATGGCAAGGACAATGGGATAAGAGTGTTCCAAGCAAGGGGAGAATTTTGAGGGGGATTAGCAATGTGTCTTTTACTGGAATAACTTTTCAATCACACCACATATGTTCCAGAGCACTTTGGTTTTCCTGGGATTTCATAGTGTGCAGATGTAAGAGTTCTTTAGTTGATTATGAGTTTTTTCTCTCTAAACGCTGCCCACACCATAGTAACGTTTCATGACACTTTTATTTTTTCACCATGCTCAGTTGCCCAAGACAGCGCTGACTCTCCAGAGGATCAGGAGCCCCACTCCTCCCTGCAGGTGCAGACCACGTGGGGCCCTGTCTCAGGGATCTTCTGGGAGCTGCGCACTGCAGCCTGCATTGGAGAGAAGGTGGTGACATTTGGGACTCCTGGCCTTGGTTGGTTTGTTACAAGCTTAACACTTATCAAGCGTTTAGCACATTTTCTGAATTCCTTCCACACTGCAAAGCACTGAAAAGATCCTGGTTTGTTGGAAGCTTGTTTTCTATCAAATTAGTGGCTTTTGTGTCTCCCTCCGGCTGCCTGGGATGAAGGCTCCCAGTTTCATAACTGGATCCTGAATTCCTTTGTCTCTCTTTTCGAATTCCGACTCAGACACAGCTCTGGCGGCTGGGAGTTGTCAGCAATGCAGCATTCCGCCTGTGGGCTGCTTCTAGCATGGAGCGCACCCTGGATGGTCCTGCCTCACAGTCCAGGGGAAAGGCTTCTCAGCAGCAGATTTGCCGAGTGTCCACGGGTTCATTCCATACTTACAGCGTAAGTACCCCTGAATAGTCCATCCAACAATTGTTCAGATTTTCACCACTGTTTCCAGCCATTTTCCAAAAGACCCTTGGTAAAGGAACATGTGTTGGTTTCTTCCAATCTGCTATTCCATTATTTAGTCCTGTAACCCTTCATCACCAGGCTCCTGCTCACATCCTTGGGAACTGGGGATCACTACCACTGAGCTATATCCACAGCCCTTTTTATTTTATATTTTTGAGATGAGTCTTGCTAAGTTGCCCAGGCTAAGCTTAAACTTTCTACCCTCCTTCCTCAGCCTCTCAGGGTGCTGGGATCACAGGCATATGCCACCATGCCCACTACTTAAACACCAATTTGATTTCTAGGGATTTGCTTCTTCTCTTTCTCCTTCTTCCTCTTCCTCTTCCTCTTCTCCTTCTTCTTTCTTCTTTCTTCTTTCTTCTTCTTCTTTAAGACAGGGTCTTGCTATGCAGTTCAGGCTGACCTTGAACTCACTTTGTAGCCCAGGCTGGCCTCAAATTCACAGCATCCTCCTGCCTCAGCCTCCTGAGTGCTGGGATTACAGGAGTGCTCCATCATGCCTGGCCTGTCTAGGGATTTAATTCAGTTCTCTGACACCAGCTACCTGGTGTTAATGTCAGACCTTCTAAGTTCAAGGGTTCAGTCCACAAATCTGCCTCTCATTTGCATGCCAGCCACATTTTGGGTCCCCCAACTTCCGCCCAGCTGACTGAAAATCCAAGAGCCCCCATCCCCTGGTGTCCACTGGGACAGCTCCTCAGAGACCCACATGCATCACAGGCACGCGACTCTGCCCACCACCATGCACTGAGCAGGACACAGTGAAGAGGCAGGTGCAGGCTGCGTTGGCAAGGCTCGCAGATTCCAAGGTGCTGGCGCCTGGCACTGTGGAGTTGGGCTGTGCCACCCCCTTGGCGTGTGGACACATTCACCAGCTCACAAACTCTGACCCTGACCCTAACCCTGTTATCAGGGTCCATGGAGGTTTCGCACCACGGCCCAGCACAGTAAACCGCTGACCACATCACTAGGCTACTGCCATCCCATCCTTCTCTTCTGCTGGAGCTCAGCTGGGGTGCCCTCAGAGCCTGATCTCCCTGGGGACCAGGGCCCACCCTGAATATACTGATGTGGTCAGGGCCCCAGGGCTCCTCCCCTTAGCATCAAAGGTTCATCGATGGAGAGACACAGAATCCTCAGGAGCTCTGTGCCAGATACTGGGGGTGATGATCAAAAACTTTTTTCATAACCACACTATTATTCAACTAGGACATGTAGGTTGAGGTTATTTTCTATTCTAGATTATTTATTTGTGTATATTACAACCCTGGATTGCCAGGCTTGGAGTTGCACGCTTGTAATCCCAGCACTTGGGAGGCTGAGGCGGGAGGATTGTTGTGAGTTTGAGACCAGCCTGGGCTACAGTGAGCTCAAGGCCATCCTGAACCGCATAGCAAGACCCTGTCTCAAAAAGACAAAAACCAAAACAACAAACCCTGGATTGTGCATAACTCGTTCTGTGAGTGTTCTGCAGGATGAGCGAACATTCCTAATAAATTTTAACTTGATAACCAAGCAATGTCTTATAATGGAAGTCGTGCATGATGCTGACCATTGCACGATCACAGCAGAGCCAGTGGCCCCCGCCCCATTGCGGGGCTGTGGGTGATCCTTTCCTAACTGTAACAGATTATGGAGGAGATCTCTGCAGAGGAAGAGGAGAAAAAGGAGGAGCCCCTTATTTCAAATGAGATGAGGGAGATGTGTACGATGTAGGAGAGAGCAGCATTTTGTAGAAAGGCACCAACTGAATAAACCTGCAGCAGTGCCAGCCACAAATCAGTTTACAGACAATGCAATGCCGCATTTCTGTGGAATCCTCCAAGGGAGGCAAAAGCAAGTATCACTGCACAGGCTCCTTGTTAAAGCCGCATGAAGAGAAAAAGGCTCCACTGAGCCCCCAGGCAGCAATGACTCCGCCAGCGATAGTGAAAAGCATCCCACACAATAACCCTCCTTGCAGCCAGGCATGGGGCGCACGCTTGTGATCCCAGCACTGGGAGGCTGAGGCAGGAGAAACTCTCTGAGTTCAAGGCCAGCCTGAACTGCACAGCAAAACCCTCTCTCAAAAATAAAAAACAAAAACCAAATTCTCCTCTCTTATCCCTTACACCAGCCATGAAGGTTTGCAAAGGTAAGTGCAGGTTAATTTGTTTATTTTTCTTTATGTCTTGTATTTTCTTTATTATTGTGTATTATGGTTCTTTTTTTTTTTTTTTTTTGGCAGTACTGGGGATTGAACTCAGGACCCTGCTAGGCAGGCGCTTATTCCACTGAGCTATATCCCCAGCCCCTATTATTGTGTATTATGTTACGGTATTGTAATCGCTTCATGTGGATGTTTTTGAGTTCTGGGACAAATCATCTGAGTTTCCATTATTTATTTATCTATTTATTTTTGGCACCAGAAATTGAACTCATGACCTCACACTGGCCAGGCAGGCACTGTGCCCTTGAGCTATACCCCAGCCCACCATTATTTCTGAGGAAATTTGCTTTGATGTACAAGTGCACTGGATTACAAGCATATTTCTTGAATGGATTACGCTCTCGAACCAAGGTTTGATGGTGGTGCGGTTCCTGGGGCTGAGCCGGGCCGTGAGCGTGCTGGGCATGCACACCACGCCTGAGCTCCACCGCCAGCCCCCCTGCTGCATTGTTTTAAAGCCACTTTACTCGGGTTTTTTGTTTGGTTGGTTTTTTTTAACAGCTCCTATGGTTCCAATAGCAGACTGTGAGGGAGATGGGTCTTTCTGCAAAACGGAAGGGCCTAGAGATGACGGGGTGGAGCAGGTGAAGAAGGAAGAAAGACGTGTGAGGCCCGTGCACCCACCCCCACGAGGACCACAGACACAGGCCCAGAAGAGTTAACAGAATAAACCAGGGCTCCACTCCGCAGGCCGCGGGAAATCCTCCTGCCCGGGGCCCAGCAGTCTGTAGCTACCACTCACTGGAGGGTGATGTGGGTGTGCAATGTGGGTGTGCGTGATAACTGTCTGTAAACCTTCTCCCAAGAAACTGAGTCATGGAAGATCCTTTGGGGCTGTGATTCATCGCTGCTCATCCCTTGCGTGTGTGATGGGCTCGGGTGACACAGCACAGCTCACGGTTCAGTCACCGTCAAGGCCAAAGATAAACTAACACCTGTCATGGCAGGGCTGGGCCCCCGCTTCGTGGGCCAGTCACAGGGGCGGCCAGGCCCTCAAAGGTCAGAAACAAACTTCCGGGAAGAAGCGGTGCTTGCTGCTGAGTGCTAAAGGTCAAGGCAGAATTCTGACCTGGGTTAGGTCAGCCAGGCCTGGAAGCCGCAGGAAAGGGATGAAGTCCAGGGAAGGGAGGAGAGGGGTCTGCAAGAAGCTGCGCCACAGGTCTCATGTGGAGCCAAGGAAGTTTTTTGTTGTTTTGGGTTTTTTGAGACAGTGTCTTACTACGTAGCCTCAAACTCCCTGCGATCCTCCTGCCTCAGCCGCCCGAATGCTGGGATGATAGGCATGAGCCACCACACCCTGCTTTGGTGCTTTGGATAAGCATCCAGTCACGCTTCCTTCTTCTCTCAAACCTCCCCTTCCTTCACCTGTTTACACCTTAAGTGATAAAGCCATCCACCCATCTCCCCTTTTCTCAACTCTGAGCCCAAAGTGTTTCTGAGCCCAAACTCTAAGGAAAACCATGTACAAAGAGAGAAACCATGCGTGGGAATTCCGAGACGGCAGCTGCTGCTTGAACTCGAGTGTCTTATCCCAGCACCCGCGTCTGGGAACTTGGCGTGCACAGCGCTTGGTGGACTTGTGGCTGGACGATGGGCTGTGCTTGTAGTGACAGAGAAGGGGCCACCTGGGCAGTCCACGTGCTTTGTTGAGCTTCTCTCAGTCTCCTACCAGGCAGCTTTGCTGCCCTGGGCCCCAGGTCCCTGCTGGGAAGAGGCTGTACGGATGCAGTAGGAGGTCACATCAGCTCTGCACAGCAGCTCTTCTAGGGAGGGCAGAGATCTGTGTCCTTTGGGGTAGAGACGTCCTGGTTTCTGGACTCACTTTGTGGCAAGGAGGCTGTGGCTTGCAGGCCCTCAGGCCCACCTTGGGGTAGAAGGCAGCAGAGACCATGCAGGGGGGCTTTCAACTCAAAGCACTCAGCATGCTGGGGTGCCTCGCGGTGGGGTGCACTGTTCTCACCCCCAACATGCTTGTTTTAGTGGGCGTGGTGGTGCACACCTGTCATCCCAGCACTCGGCAGACTGAGGCAGGAGGACCGCAAGTTTGAGCCCAACCTGGGGATGTAGCTCAGTGTGAAGGCCTGGGTTCAACCCTCAGCACTGAGGGAAAATAAAGAGGGTACAGGGTCCCTCCAGCTTCCCCTGACAGTCACAGCTTATATGACCACAGGACAGTGTCAAACCCAGGAACCTGACATTGGTGACCTGCTGTTACCCAGCAGCTCAAGGCATAAGTCAGCACTGTCGCACAGCAACCCCGCAGCCCCACACCACCTTGGTGAGCCAGGTGCAGAGGCGCATGCCTGGGATAACAACACTCAGGAGGCTGATGCAAGAAGATCCCAAGTTCCATCCCAGCCTAGGCAATTTAGCAACCTAGGGAGAGCCTATCTCAAAATAAAAAATAAAAAAGGGATTTCCATACCAGGAATCCCAGCACTCTGGAGGCTGAAGCGGGAGGATCAATGTGAGTTTGAGGCCAGCCTGGGCTACATAGTGAGGCCCTGTCACAGACAGTTGGCTTGATCTCTGGCCTTGGGAGTCTCAGAGTCTTTTTGGGGACAGGGGACCATGAAGTCAGCGGAAATGCTGAGGAAGGAACCAGTCGCAGGTCCTGCTCAGGCAGGAGACTCCCTGGCCCTGAAGTCACTCAATTATTATGAGCAGGAAATTGCTGGCTTTGCCTGCTGCCCAGCCTCTCTCCTGGGGTCGGCGTCCAGCAGGAGGAGATGAGGAGGAGGTGACCCAGGAGCAGGGACACAGGCAGCCAGGGCACTGTGATTACAGGAGAAACCGAGGCGGCAGGAAGGGTTGGGCAAATTACAGGGGAGGAAGGAGGGGCGTGCTGAAGAGGGCAGGTAAGGAGGCGCTGGGGCGGCGGGGCGTTCCCCGGTGACCAGGCCAGGCCCAGGGCAGGGGAACTGGTGGCGCCCAGAGCTTCAGGCTGCAGGACGAGGTGTCCTGCATGTCCCACCCAGGGGCGGAGGGGAGCCAAGCGCGCCCGCTTGAGCAGGACCAGAGGGAGGATCTGTCCCTGCTACACAGGGTGGTGGGAGGAGGAGAGGCGGAGAGAGGGAGGAGCGGCAGCTGGGTGTGGGGGCCACAGCTGCTAGCCCAGCGCCAGGAGGGGAGGCTGAGGCTGAGGACCGCAAGCTCAAATTCACCCGGTCCACTTAGTCCCGTCTCAAAATCAAAAATAAAAAGGGCTGGGGTGTGGCTCGGTGTGAGGGCCCTGGGTTCCATCCCCAGGACTGAACACAGAAAAAAAAAAAAAAGAGGAAGACCCTGATCGCCACAGACTGAGGACTTCCTAACAGTTCTGCATTGCTTACCTGAAGAAATGAGAGAAATAAAATTAATCTTGTTAAGAACACTGCAGCGGGCCCATCGGAGCCCTGGGCTGTGCCCCAGAGAGCGGCTGCACCTTAGGGGAGGGTTGTTAATCTTCGAGACTCTCTCAGCAGACATTGCAAATACCTTCTTTCATTAAATGTAGCAGTTTAGCTTGACTTAATTTCCCCAACAGCCCTGCAGTGCTGGTAGTATTATTGCCCCATTCTACAGGCAAGAACCCAAGCTCAGGGAGGGGAAGGGGCCACATGCGGGTGCCACAGCACACGAAGGACTCCAGCTGCCCTCCCCACGCTCCCGCGGCCCTAGCGGCTTCCAGTTTCCCTGGCTCCGTTTGCTGTTTGGTTCCTCTTTCTCCTGGGACCAAGTTGTACGTATAACCTTGCACTGCCCCCTTGATTTATTGGTTTTTTAACATTGTACCATGAGCATTTGCACTTTGAGCAATTTTTCCACGTGGGGATTTAGGGTTTTTTTAAGTTTGCTGTTTTTTTGTTTGGTTTTATTTGGTTTTGTCTTTTTGAGACAGGGGTCTTGCCATGCAGTTCAGGCTGGCCTTGAGCTCACTTTGTAGCCCAGGCTGGTCTCGAACTTGCAGTGACCCTCCTGCCTCAGCCTCCCAAGTACTGGGATTACAGGGTGCACCACCATGCCAAGCTCTCTTTGGTGGTTTTGTTTATTTGTTTGTTTGGTTTTGGTACCGAGAATCAAACTCAGGACCTTGCACTTGCCAGGCAGGCACTTGTACCACGGAGCTATATCCCCAGCCCTATTTGTTTGTTTTTGAGGCAAGGTCTCACTACATAACCCAGGCTGTCTTTGAACTCACAGCAACGTTCCTGCCTCAGCCTCCCCCATGCGTGCGGTACTTCCAAGTAGGTGCCTTCACTTCCAGTCAGTGCCAATCAGTGCATGAGCCCGGCTCAGAGAGCTGTGGCCTCCATGACATAGGACCTCTCAATGATATAGGGGAAACAAATGGAACTTCCAGCCTGTGGGACATCCAATGCCCCAAGTTCCTCTTTCCCAAAGTTGAAGAATGAATTCTAAGGAAAGGTTTAAGAGTAGAAACATTCACTGGGCATAGGAATGGGGAACAGCAACAGTTCCTATGAGACAGGAGGGGCCCAAATGGGTCGCCAAGAAGCTTACTTCTCAAAAGAAGTTTTGAAAGCCGGGAATGGTGACACACGCCTGTAATCCCACTCAGGAGGCTGAGGCAGGAGGATCGTTGCGAGTTCAAGACCAGCCTGGGCTAAAAACTGAGCTGAAGTCCAGCCTCAATGGCACAGCGAGACCCTGTATCAAAAAGACACAAAAAAAGTCTTTAAATTTTTTTTCTTTTTGTTTTGTTTTGCTTTTTTTGTCTTTTTGAGATGGTTTTGCTATGCAGTTCAGGCTGGCCTTGAGCTCACCTTGTAGCCCAGGCTGGTCTCGAACTTGCAACAATCCTCCTGCCGCAGCTTCCCAAGTGCTGGAATTACAGGTGTGCGCCACCATGCCCAGGCTCAAAAGAAGTTTTATAGAGTAAAATCATGAGGTGGGTACAACGTGGGTCAAAACTATGATCCACCAATCAAATTACAAGTATAGCTGCTTAGGTGATACTGATCCAATAGGAAGCAGGTCACCTAGCAAGGGGCCATGGATGACATTATTAACCATGATCAATGATCTATAGTTTTAATCTTGTCTTTAGTCTTAGTTTTAGTAGTCTTAGTCTTAGCGGGTGAGAGAGAATGGCCCACCCCACCCCTCAAGAGATAATGGTTTATTTATTCAAGAAATCTCAAAAGGTGCTACCAGGGCTAGAGATACAGCTCAGTGGCACAAGTGCCTGCCGGACAAGTGCAAGGTCCTGAGTTCGATTCCCACTACCAAAAATAAAAAGTCTGGGATATAGTTCAGTGGCACAAGTGCTTTTGCCTGGCAAGCCTGAGGTTATGAGTTCGATTCCCGATACCCAAAAAAGGTGGTCCTAATAATCTCAAGTTTCAGTTCACCCCCAGGGGAGTGTGCAGCTCTGGCTGTTGTGACTTTAATCTTTTTCAGCCTCACTTTTGATGTGTTCTCACCTTCTGCACTGACCCACCTGTCTGGCTGCCTATAATGTTTATACCTAATTTAGCCGTCCAGCCTCCTGCCTTCCTTCCTGACCCCCTCCCAGTCACAGGCATGGCAGAAATGCACTCAGGCCAGGCTTTTCTGATAAAAGAAACAGATGTGATGGTGCTCTCTTTCCTTTACAAGTGTGGTCAAAAAAAGAGGGTGAGTGCTTGCTTTTGTTTTGTCTGTTTGAGACAGGGTCTCACTATGAAGTTCAGGCTGTCCTTGAGCTCACTTTGTAGAACAGGCTGGTCTCAAACTCAAATCAATCCTTTTGCCTCAGCCTCCCAAGTGCTGGGATTATAGGTGTGGACTACCACACCCAGCCAAATGCTTACATTTTAAAATTTATTACAGCTGGGCATGGTGGTGCACACCTGTAATTCCCAGCATTTGGGAGGCTGAGGCAGGAGGATTGCCTCAAGTTCAAGGCCAGCCTAGGTTCTCTAGTGGGTTAAAGGCCAATCTGAACTGCAAAGCAAGACCCTCTCTCTCAAAAAACACAAATTGCAATGAATCCCCTTAAAATCTTTCCCCTTGCTACTTTCTGCAGCAGCCCTGGAGTCCTTTTTCCTGAGGGTCTTTAGCTGTACTGCCCTGGCTGCCTCGATGTCCTGAATGGATTCAAAACGTTTCCTTTTCATGGTCACTGTGACTTTGGGGAAGAGCTGGAAGTCACGTGGTGCCAGATCCAGTGACTAAGGTAGGTGACAACACAGTGCCATGTTTCTTTTTGACAGAAGTTTCAGTGAACGATGCCAGAGGGAATGTGGCCGTGATGATGGAAGAAAGCCAAGGGAAAGTCAGTGCATGGAGGGGACATTTAGTACCCTGGAACCCCTGCTCCCTCGCAGCCATTCCTGAGCAGAAGATCTGAGGCCACCAGCCATTCGCCTCTAGACTTCTTGTTGTGGAAGGAAGACCAGCTCGGGTTTGCCTGGTTTTCTTTGCCACAGAAAGCATTCCTAACATTCATGCTGAGCATCTAAAATCCTTGATTTCTCTAACATTGGCTTTGAGGTTTTCCTAGTTGTGGACATTTGCTCCAGGTGCATAGCCATCGGTCATGTATCAGAGAACAGCATATGTTTCCTCCCGCAGATTCCTGGAATTTAATGCGATGCCAGTGGTTGCCACTTTTTTTGGTGGTGGTTTGTGACAGGGTTTTGCTTTGTGGTTCAGGCTGGCCTTGAACTCATGGTGATCCTCCTACCTCAGCCTCTCAGGTACTGAGGTTACAGACTTCACTTTGCTTAGATAAAGAGATTTTCCTAGACTCAGCTTCTGCCCACAGTGCCTGGCATGGTATGATCCAGAGTGAATCTTCCCAGGCCTCTTAGTACCCCACTTGATCTTAGCCAAAAGGCCGAGAAGCGATCCAGGCCTCTTAGTACCGAGGGTACCAGGAGGAAAGATCACTGCTGGGGACTTGTCACAGCACCCTGGCCTCTGTGCAGATGATTCCCAAACCCACACCATCTGAGTGGCCGGAAACTCTTGCTATAGTTTAAATCTACAATGGCTCCAAGCCTCGGTGTCTGGAAACTGATTGGATGGTGGGCACTGGTAGTTGCCTTGCCATTAGGAGGTGGGGTCTGGTGGAAGGAGCGGTCCTGGGGGCGTGGCCCCTGTCCCCCACCAGACCCCTTCCCAGCTGCTTCTCCCAGAGCAGCTGATCCCACAAAGACTGAAACTTCTAAAACACAAACCAAAATAACCCCCTCCTCTTTGAAGTTGCTGGTGTTGGGTGTTTTGTCCCAGTGTGGAGAAAGTAAGGAAGTCACATTTCAAAAAGTGAGTTTAAGGGCCAGGGTGGTGGCGCACACCTGTAATCCCAGCACTTGGGAGGCTGAGACAAAAGCATCGTTTCAAGTTCGAGGCCAGTCTGGGCTACAAAGTGAGCTCAAGACCAACCTGAACTGCATAGTGAGACCCTGTCTCAAAAAGACAAAATAAAACAAAACAAAAAACAAAAAGCGAGTTTAGGACCAGTGATGTAGCTCAGTGCACAAGCACCTGCCTGGCAAGTGCAAGGTCCTGAGTTTGATTCCTGGTACAAAAAAAATTTTTTTTGAAAAATAAAAAAAGATTTTACACAAGCAAGTTGAGAGTTTAGTTTTCTCTGGAGCAGAAGTTTCTCTCATTCTCTCTCTCTCTCATGGAAATAAGGCAGCAAGCATGAGAATAAACAAAACTGACCCCCAAACATTTCACATAATAGAATTATAGGAAATGAATGATAAAATTTCTACACTAAGAAAAATAAAATACAAGCTTAAAATGTCTTCAAGAAATAGAAAACTAGGCAGGCATGGTGGTATATGCCTGTTATCCCAGCACTTGGGAGGCTGAGGCAGAAGGATCACTTTGAGTTCGAGACCAGCCTGGGCTACAAAGTGAGCTCAAGCCCAGGCTGAACTGCACAGCAAGACCCTGTCTCAAAAATACCAAAAGAAAAAAAGGAGGGAGGGA
>PVLD010002103.1:0-30860 GCA_004027595.1 Dinomys branickii
AAAAGAGCATAAACGTTTATGTGTATGCAAATGTTAAATTGAAACACGCTCATTTGTACAATTAATATATATTAATAATTACAATAAGAAGTAAACAACCTCAAGGACTAAGAGACAGTGGTGGGTGGAAATCTGGTGAGAACATTCAGTGAGAAGAATTATTAAGCGTTGTATTTTAGAAACAGCAGTAGTTCCGGAGTATCTTGAGCAGAGTGAGGAAGAGGTCAACAAAATGTCCAAATGATTGGAGAAAAATGAGAAGAAATTCTGAGGTGCATTCTGTTGGGTCCGGTGAGTTACAGGAAGATTTTGTGTTTTATCTTGAGTAAGGGAGATATCTTTGGAATATTTTGAATAGAAGGGTACTTCTTCTGCAGATTAAGTTTGAGGTAGGGAGAGGATTGATGTGGGAGGTAAGTAGGAAATTATCAATGCAGACACTTCACCAAATCAATCTGTTAAAGATACCAGTGATCTAGGAAAATTAATATGAATTTCAAAATTTAATGCCCCAGGCCATAATGAAATATAATGTATTACATTTTCATTGACATTAAACTTCTAGGTAGTTACTAAATAGGACAGTTTTGAAATTTATTATGCACTTTTGGTGTGAGGTTCCAGAAGAATTAACTTAAGTTGAAATGAACTGTAATTAGACTAACAGAATTGAGATGTTTCAATGTTTACCTAGTTAGTTTCTATATCTTGACCAATCTAGAGTAATTTCCCTATATTAGTCTTGAATGCTACTATGATAATAAAAAATTCCTTTATTTCAGTTTACTGCAGATTGAATTCAGGTGTTCTCTACCAATGAGCTACATTCCAAGCCTTTTTATTTTGAGATAGGTTTTCACTAAATTTACAGCTTGGCCTTGATCTTGTGATCCTCTTGCCTTAGCCTCCAGAGTACCTTGGATGACATGTTTGTACCAATGTGTCTGTCAGAAAAGCTTGTAATGGCCGCTTGTTGCATGACCATAACATGGCTTAGGAAGATGTGAATATTACAGAACTTTTATCACGCTTTCCCTTCACATTTACTTGTCCATATATTCCTGTTTAATGAGGCTCCTCCTACATACTTACGATCAATGAGTCCTGAAAATGTGGCTCCTCTGAACTGAAATGTGTGCTAAGGAATATAATACTAGGTCTCAAATATTTACCATTAAAATTACAAAATTTACAATCAATACCTGTTTTCAAATTGATCATGTCTTGAAAGGATATGGATTGTATGTGAAAATATTTTGGATACATTGGGGTAAATAAAAATTTAAAGTTGTATATATATCTGAAACTATATTCACTGTGGACAGTGGTGGTCTAGATGCCACATCAACTCTAATTTTCAAAAATGTAGTCCTAATATAAGAATATAATTTAAAAAGAAATTGTACAGTCTTTAATTTTTGAATAAATTTATCATTATAGTTGAATTAATCAAAATGTTCTATTTTTCCTTCTCTTCAGTTAACAAAACATTTATTTAAAGATACCTTAAGGCTTCAAAGTGTTTTCTATTTGTACACATAGCTCTTGTTGGAGTGTGGTGATGGGGAAGATAGAATTGAAAAATAATTATTAAATGAATACAATGTTATGTTCAGTATTAATATATTTAAATTAATTTCAAGATGTTCCATTCTTTCTTTTACCCCTGATTTTTATGCTTTCTTCTAAATTTTCATGGGTTTCAAATGACAGCAGAATAAATCTTTCTAACAGATAAATAGGAGAAAATTAAGTTGACTAACAAAAACTGTACTGAAGCTCTTCTCGTTTTGCACTAGACAATGTCTAAATGTTCCTAGTCTTTCCTTATTACTGCTGCAAGGCAGGGAAATCCACCAGGATCCCTTCCAACTGGATACTTCCCTCTTACAAAAGCATAAGGCTTTGCTTTCTGAACTCTTCCTGTCAATCTTGTCTCACAGAAGCTCTCACATTTCCTTCCTGTTTGATAACCAGATAGTCCTTTAGGCTGACCCCACCTGAGGCACAGAATTCAGAAAATCATTGCTCTGTGCTAGATAGTAAAGCAACGACTTCATTCTTTCTTAAGTCAAGTTTCAATTCTTGACAATTCAGTCCAGAAAGAAACACTTAAGTCTATCAAGGAGAAGGCTTTGGTGAGAAAAGATTGGACCTATGTATCCTAAAGCTAGTGTCCCATAGCAGTAATTCTTTGTATTTAGACAGCATTATGTTACAAAATTCTTTCATATATTTTGCTGATTTACACATGTGTTCTCTGTAAGTCAGTGGGTTCAGCAAAGGACATTTTAACTTTATTTTTCATTAGATTAGAAGACAATGAAGGGCCCACATGTGTAGGGCCAAGGTTACAACAGCAGTACACATTCCTACTGAATCTTCCTCTTCAGTAATCAAGTTCAATACTATCTTTAACATCTGTATTTTTTGTACTGAAAGGTAAAGACAAAATTTCAGTTTTCTACTGTTATGGAATATTTGAAAGCTGTTATCCAAGGATTGGAATACTAAAAATTTGAATATTACAAAGAGTATAAAACATCAATCAAATTTCAGAAGACAAAATTATTCATGAGGATGACAGAAGATTTGATTTCAAAAGTGAGGCAAGAAAGAAAGATGTGAAATAGTCATTGTAGAAACCAGACCACAGTAGGGACGTAGATGAGGAAAACTATAAAAATGCAGTCAGCACTCTGGGAGGCTGAGCCAGGAGGAACATTGCCTAAGAGCGGTGCACCCAGTGGAGTAGTAGCTTAGAAGGCTTTGATTATGTGTTACACCAAAGTAGAGTCTCCCTCAATTCTGCACGCATTCTTTTATTTCTGAATGTGCCTATTTGATAGCATTCATTTATTACCATCAGATCAATATTGATGGCACCTTTGTTGTTATTTGCGGGTATTTTAATTATTTATTTATTTATTTATTTTAAAATTTTGTCTTAAAGGCAAAAGAATGGAGACATGTAAACTAGAATAACACAAAAACAATAAAGGAAATACAAAATTAGAGAGAAGGTAGTAGGAAATGGGCACTGGATGCTGTATTACATAATGTTATCTTCGCATCTGTTACTGTTATACAGATGATGGCTCGTTCCATTAATCAATTTTCTCCGCCCTAATCTCCATTGTTCTCCCACCCAATCAGTCATCTTCCCTCTCATGCTAAATATACTTTTTGGTTTATTTACTCCCTTGGGCTCTCACATTGGGAAGAGACATGGCTGCTTCAAATTATGCTGTAAGGAACGTGTGCATGCAAGTTGTATGGCAGGAGGAGAAAGAGCACCCATCCTCAAAGACAGTAGATAGGCAGGGAACCGGGTTCACTGTGGTCAAGCCCCATTGACAAGCCCAAGCTCTCAAGGCCATCGGGGTCCGGCTGAGTTGGCGGGCTTAACCTGTGAAACTACCAGGTTCCGCCTCCATGCAGAGCACCCGGAGGCCCGGTTGAGTCCTCAGGGTCACCCCCGCAGACCCTCGGCTCCCTGCTACCCCATAGAGGTTCTCCCTGGGGGTCCAGTGGAGTCCTTGGGGTTGCCTCCACAGACTACGGGGCTCAGCCCCACTGAGGTGCTCCTGGGGACCCAGTCAAGTCCTCGAGGTCAGCCTGCAGACTGCCGGCTCCAACCCGTCGAAGTGCTCCCGGGGGCCCGGTCAAGTCCTCAGGGTCGCCTCTGCAGACTGCTGAGCTCCGCCCCAGCGAGGTGCTCCCAGGGGCCTGGTCCAGTCCAAGGGGTCGCTCCTGGTCATTTTTAGAATGGCAACAAGCTTGGGCTTTCTGACGTGAAGGCTTCCAGTTGTGATCAAACAGAATGATGGTTTTGTTTCTTGTTTTGGGCCACAATTTACAAATAAATTACCTGTTACATATTCAGCATCACTTTCATTTTTAAAACTGTGATGCATTTTGACTTGTTTTTTTTCTGCTTAAAGTAGTCCCCAGTGATAGCTCTGACATGCTTTCTAGTATTTGCAAGTACAAGTAGGATGAGAGGCACATTAGGAAGGGAAATATGGGTGGTAGAGAGACTTCCCGTATGCCTGAGGTGCAGTGCTGTTGGCTGTGAGTTCAGTTATTTATCGATGCATTTATGAAAAGGTTGTGACCAGAGGCTCTACTTAACTCTGGTTTTGCCTTAAGAACACTGATTCAGCAATCAATAATTCAGTATTTATGGTGACTTTATGGACTACAGCTACGATAAATGAGAGTCAATTTTATTTGCTATTCCTTCACTGCAAATATTTTGCTCAAAATCCTGTATTAGAAATGTTGGGAAAAATAATATTTATGTAATTACTACCACTGACTATGATTTTTTTTAAAACATTCTTCTAATTTGCTATGGACTCTTGAAAACTCATGAACATTTCATACAAGTTTTTTTTTTTTAACTTATTTTACCTTGAGATTTATTCATTTTGTGAAGAATATCTCATACATACTCTAGTTAGCAAAACCAGTCCTTTTGCCAAAACAAGTCTTTGGTTCAGAATAGTGAGTGCCCCTGTGCACACGCTTGTGTGTATGTGAACGTGTGTATGTGTGTTTGTGTGTATGTGTGTGTGTGTGTGTGTGTGTGTATGTGTGTGTGAGCAACTGGTATTTGAAGTTAGTGCCTTCACACTGGATTTCATCATCAACACTTTTAAATCATTTTTTTTAAGGCAGGGTTTTGTTCATTTGGTCTGGTTGGGCAAAACCTTGTGATCCCCCAGCAAAAGGCTTCCCAAGTGCTGGGAAGACAGCTGTGAGCTCCTTTGGCAGGCCCATAATAACTTTCAATCCAAAAGAATCTAAGTTTCCTATCAAATAAATATTTAATGACTTTTCTGAGGAATGATATTTTAGAAACTAATATTCTAAAAACTTTGTCTTGCAAAAATGTCTAACTCAAAGGTTGAGTTAACACATAAATAAATTGGTATTATTGCAATACATTGCTTGGCAAGTTAGAAAACAATGGCAAGAAATCAAGGTTATCATAATTTCTTTTGTGATAATACTATATATAGTGAACTTTATTGTACATGAATCAACATATAATTGACATTAATAAAATTCCTTCAGAAAAAGTGTGTGCATATCTAAATTTGGATTATAGTTTTTGAGAGAAATTAAAACTTCTGTATGAAAAACAGAATTAACTGCATTAATTTCATAGGGCTACATATTCAAATATTTTCTACATATTTTAATAAAAGTTAAGACTACATAATTAAAAAACAAATCATTTTTTTAAAATCAGGTGTTTATGTTATAGAAATTGACAGAAAAAAATAATTTCTTTTTTCTTTTTTGAAAAAAATCATTTCAAAGATGAAATAGGATGAATACTGGCTATCTTAGAATGCATGTTCCATGCATTGCGATTTTAAAACAGGTTTCAACCACATGGAATCTACAAAAATTATGTAGTGGTTTTATCTTTAATATTTACCAAATATGCTTTAAAATTTTGAGAATTTTTGGAAAATAAGTTACTTTTATAAAGATAAAAAGGAGGGCTGGGGATGTGGTTGACTTGTAGAGATCTTTCCTTGCATGGGCAAGGCTCTGGGTTTGATCCCTAGCAAAACATATACACACACACACACACACACACACACACACACAGATAATAAATAAATCAGCAAATAATAAATAAAATGGTGCACAAAGTATCAAACCTGTACTTTAGCTTTTTGAAGATAATTTTTTTCCAAATAGTGACATATTTAAGGATGAGATTTAAGAATATCTAAAAATGTTTTGTTCAAATACATGAGCAATAAGAAGCATTTATAACTTTTAGTGTTTCTCACTGATGTTCTCATGAGTATCATGGCACTTTACTGAATATTATCTAGAGGAAGACAGGACAAATATATATTCTTGTAAAAGCATTTATTGAAATAGCCTTCAAAGGAAGGAAAAAATGTTTTTAATTTTAAGAAGAATTAGCCCAACTAAGCATTATCATATACACGCATCCCAGACATGACAATGTAGGGCAAATGCCCCGTATGTACCACTTCAAACCATAACAGGCGATTGACAAAAAAGGAAGACAAAGTTTATGGCTTCTTGGGCAATAATTTAGGAAGTTTACCACTGTGGAGGCCCTGGAAAATATCTTTATGCAAATTCAGTATGAAATGATAGGTGGGTGGGTGTGATGTCTTTCATTTGTAAAGCAGGATAAAAACTACCAAGAATTCACAAACAGATCAAATTTGTACATATGAACTAGGCTTGATGGCACACACTGGTAATCCCAGCATTTGGGAGGCTGAGTCAGGAGGACCACTGTGAGTTCAAGGCCAGCCTGGGCTCCACAGCGAGTTCAAGGCTGGCCTGAACTACAGAGTAACATCCAGCCTCAACTACATATGAAAGTTGAATAAGAAGATAATCGATTTGTTTTGTTTTGTTAGTTTTTTATTGCTCTTTCTTGGGGAGTCTTCTGTACACCAGTATTCTGTATTTCTAGGTCCTAATTTAAAGAATTTGTCCAAACTTGTCTATAACTTTGTCAAAAGTTAATAGCAGTGTATTTCTTGATGCTGATTTTTATTAGTACATATTTGCCGTACAGAATGGCTACACTCCTCGTGCGAAGATGGTGCATGCACACAACACATATTAATTTTCATTTTACTTCCTCTTTGCATTTCCTCTACCTCTGTCCTTTACCTCTGGCCCTCATTTGCAAACGGAGCTGCGGAGCATTCTAGATACAGATTGAAAGCTACGGGATGCTGCCAGGTTCAAAGTTAGATTTCTCTAAATGGCCATGTCAGAGAGATAGAAAGTCATAGTTGTTGACACTGAAAGCAATGGAGTAAAATGTACCCAAAAAATTGTGATGAGGTTACTTAGAGGCAAGAAAGTGACAGCAATTAGAAGGATGTAGAAGGAATAAGGCTTGGGGGTCCCTGGGCAGTTGAGGAGCAGGCCTGCCCGGCTGACCGCATAAACACCCCGTCGGCAGGTCATTTTTGGAAAGTGGTATTTTTTGTTTACCTTTTTCAAGCATAGAATATTTGGGTGCTAGCAAAAGTTTTTCAAGGTGGCCGTGGCTACATGATTGGGGAGCTGAAAAGAGAACAGAAATGATAGGAAGAAAAAACGAGAAATTTAAAAATACCCAGAAAAAGCAGGTCACTGTTTGAGTCATTCTGTCTGAGGAGTGTGCAGCAGCACTCTGAGCTAGAATTAACGCACTGTCCCCAAAGAGGAAATGCAAACAGGAAGTAAGTAAGGACTGCTGAGTGGAGTTGAGGCTGTCCTCTGTACACAAGAGGAAGATTTTAACGTGGCATCCTGTGCTAAGAGTCTGGAAGGAGCTCTGGAGTAGAAGTAGGCCGCTCCTGTCTTTTGAAACTCCAGCCATGTGGCATGAGAAGCCTCCATTCTAAACAGCTCTGGGGTAATCAAGGTCCCAAGAAAGGACAAAGATCCAGTCAGAGCAAGAAGATGGAGAGGGCTGTTCCCAGTGAAGGGGTTGAGGTAACTTCTGTAAAGACAGTCGGCTTTAAAGGTTTGTCTTATAGTAAAAGAAATGCTTAGAGAGGGTGGAAAATGGTGTAGAGGTGTAGTGTGAGGATATGTTTTCAGGAAAAGACAAATGACTTGAGAGTTTTACATCTGAGTCAATTACAAAGACACGATGCATTTAGCAACTGGTCAATTGAATGGCAAGGGATTTTCCCCAGACATGCTCCGCTGGGTAGGGTATGGTGGTCACCTTAGCCTTAGATGTCCACAGAAAAGGGGAAGAAGTCAACTGTAGTGATGGTTGCTCTCCGTGATCAGGATGAGAATACCTCCCGGAACTCCAGTGGCCACTGTGCCACAGGTGAGCTTAGCAGAACGCATGGTTAGCAGCTGCCAGCTCTGTAAACAGTGAGATGGGCAAGCGCAGGGAGCACAGCCTCGCCTAAGATTTTCTATAACTATTCTCTATCCATAACTATCTATCTACCTTTCCATCTAGCCAGCCACCTGTCCATCCCTCCACCTATCTGTCTGTCTGTGTCTCTTCAGAATTTCCACAGGAGCCCCACCCTGCTTCTGCACGCTTTAGTGTTTTCACACTGTCCCCTCTCAGTGCCCTGAGGTTCTAACTGTCCTTCTCCCTTACTGTACAAACGTGCCAGTGATTGGCACGGACCACTAGGCTGGCTACCTGCACTACCAGAGAAGCTGCTTGAAAGATGACGACGGAGTATCTACTTATTTTCCAGTTAAAATCCTCTTCCTCCTGCAGAGGTCTTATAAAATCCAAGCACAGACACCTTTAAAGAAGGATTTATTTTGAAATAATTGTGCCTAGAAGGAGTAATTATTTCATATGAAAAAACTGAGAAGAGATATCAACTAACAAGGCATTTTACACACTAAAAAATATCTCAAAAATAAAAATGTCTAATTTCATTTTTGAAATGTGTACATATATTTTATGCTAGTAGTACAGGTATTTATATCCATAAATGAAAAAACGGGAGAGCTGCTGTATTGACAGGACCTTCCTCACAACAATAAAGACTCCAGTGCACACATTTCCTACTCACTGGGTGCTCATATGCACACATTTAAGGCTACTGCTAGCTCTGCTGTGAGTTGATCCTTTTACAGAGGGAAAGCAAGCACAGTATCATAAGCACAAATATGTATTTTAAAATAAGACTCATAGGAAACTGCTAAAGAACTGAGGGTTTGTCTTGGGAAGGCAAATACAGCACTTTCACAACTGTCAGTAGAAGGGAACCAGATTCATTGAGGCCAGTCCATGAAGAGGGATGTGTTACTTTTTGCAGATTGGTAGTTCTTGTTTGGGATCTTTGGATGTTTAGAGAGCAGGAGAATTAGAACCTAAGGTCACCTGCTAGTGGCACAGTGTGGAGTAGCTACAGGATAAGGAAGCAGCCTGGGGTCACTGCGGACATTCTGATGTTTTTAGTGTCTCTCACAACCTTCTGCTCATATTTTACCAATAAACTTTTTTAATTAATAAAAAATCTTATACCAAAGGGAGATGGTAGACAAAATATGAAAGTTTGTGTTTGAAACT
This sequence comes from Dinomys branickii, assembly GCA_004027595.1. NCBI lineage: Eukaryota > Metazoa > Chordata > Mammalia > Rodentia > Dinomyidae > Dinomys > Dinomys branickii. The sequence goes on from PVLD010002103.1 coordinate 9,068, forward strand.
CACCTGGGGATTAGATTGCTTCATATTTGGAGCCAAATCTTTGGGCTAAACTACAAAGTCAGGCTTCAGTCTGTATGTGCTACAGTGTGATATGCAGGTCCTCTCTCATTTGTTCATTTACTTTCCTTTGTTGGCAAATATTTGTTGGAGACCTACTGCAAATGAGGATTTTGTAAGCACTCAGTTAAAATGTTGAGCAAAAAAGAAAAAAATCATGTCCTTGATTTTGAAAACTTTTTTTTTTTTTTTTGCTGTACTGGGGATCGAACTCATTGAAAACTTGTATTCTTAGACTGTTATAATGTCTTTCCAAGTACAGCAACAAAAATTTTTTGTCTCAAGTTGTCAAACTTAATAACTGCTAACTTGAAAAAATGTGTATTTCAAGTCATTATATATTGATAGAAACTGTAAACAAAGATCTTCAAATGTGTAAATATACTAAATGCAGTTTATCTGTGGTGTTCAGCCTTATACCAGTAAGAGATTTTAAATTTACAGGGTAAATAAGGTCATTTATTATATATAAACACCAAAAAGAAAAACAATTTCCATGTAAGTACTTAAAATATAAAATTTTTAATGAGTAAGTTGATCTCTTCTTATGAAGTGCCCTAGTTTTCCAAATAATATAATGTATTTTTAAATATCTTTTAATAATGGTTTAAAGAAATGCATTTAACAAAAGCTAGAGGGTTGAATGAATGATCGAAAAAGATTCTACAACCCTCTGTAAACTTTTTATAATCCTAAGAGGGAAAATACCTTATAAAAGATTGAATAGGCCTGAGGGGACTTTAACTTGCATGGCCGATACTCACTGACCTTTGTAGTTTTATGGGGGTTCACATTTTATTTTTGTGCAGATAAACTGCTGAACAATATGAGTAATGCATTGGGAGAAGAAGTATCATTCTGCATTTCTCATGCTGCTATAACTACTCCTTCTGCCCCTGTTGCTTGTTTCTTCATTTCCTGTTTCAGCTCAAAGGTGGACAGAAGTTCAATGAAAAACTTTACCGCATACTTAACGTGAGATTTAACACAACAAAATTTTCCTGGCTAGAAATATTAACTCATTCTTGAACCTTAGAGAAAATCACTGCATAATACTTCAGTTTACATAATTGTTAGTTATATCACTAATGAATATCATTTAAGATATTATTTCATTCATGTATAATTGCATAGTAGCATTCATACATTGATATTATTTATACATTGTATACTTAACTATAGTGAAAATATAACTTACTTTGAGCATTAAGTGTTATATTGCAGTAAAATTTCCCAAATAAATATTTTTCTTTGTTCAGTGTAGCGCTTTGTTCTCCTTTCTCCCCTTTATAATCACCACTGTACAGTGCCCTGTGAAACCCATTTGTTGGGTTTCAAGATTTAGTTTCCCAGTAGGGATATTTACAGTGTTTTCCTGAACAGCCACTAGATTTTCTACTGGAAGAACATAAAATTGATAACTAGCAGAAAGCACTTATTAGAATCCATCATCTGAAATCAAAGGAGTTTAGTTACATTAAAATGCGAACAGTGCTTTCTGAACCTTAGAATATTTTGGGAGGAAGTAAATGTTAAAGAGTTCAGATACTAGTATAATTTAAATGGGACAAGATCTGCCACACCCTTATTTTTTTCCCAGAGGGAAACACCAAAACTAGCCATGCCAGGAACCTTCAAGAATTTGTACATAATGCTAACGCCCGGCTGGACTCCATATTAATCTTTGTGGTCACTCTGAGTCAGATTAAACTTGACTTGAAACTTTTTGCTTGTACATTCTTGTAGTTACATTTCATTCTTTGATACTTTGAATTTTCAGTTTTATGGGGGCAAGGGTCCATTTTTTACTAAGTTTTCCTTTAAGAAGATGCATGCTTACATTTTTAACTGAAATATTCTATAGGAATTAAGATGCGTTGTGCATATATATCAATGCCCCAAAATAAATACAATCATCATGTAGTACAAATATGCACTAATAAAAAAATAAAATAAGTTTTTTACATGTAAGGTAATAAAATTAAAAAATAAATTTATTAACTGATATTCAAAATTCCATGAATATTGATAAAAACTGGGTTTTTGCATGTTTCTCCACTTACTCATTCGTATTTTGCTTACAAGTTTATTCAAGAAGTAGTAGTACCTTTGCTTTTTATAGCAAGCTCTGATCTTGTTATTGGGTAAAAATCCTATTTGAAACTATAATGAAGTCTTTTTAAATCGGGCAAACGTTTATATTAATTTAACACAGGTTACTGAGGTTATCACCTGGCTCTAATCCAGGTTTCGCAGGAATCTGAAGCAGGAAGATTCCAAGTTCAAGGCCAGGCTAGGGCAACTTGTGAGACCCTGTCCCAGAGCAAAAAAAAAGGACTGGGGAAGCATCTCGGCGGTAGAGCTCCTGCCTACTACGTACAATACCCAGCGGTGTAAAAGCAAAACGACAACAGAAAGCATGATTAATGCTACTCTAACTTCCACTAGTCATGCCTTCATTAATATCCTGTTCACATTTCTACGGAGTACGCATCTCAACAAATCAAGAAAGAGTATGAGAGGGGACATCAGTGGTGATTTACTTTTCAGTACCATGGAGTGAAAAGACTTCTTGTTTCAATTGCCATTTCCAATATTACGTTCAACTATTACAGCTTAATAACGTCAATTCAATGTAAAGAACCATTCTAGAACAACTTCTAAGGGCCACATCCCTGTACCATGCATCGCGGCAAGATGAAGAAAGCAAAGCCATAGCAGTCCGGAAGCGCATAACCCTGCAGTGCACGCAAACTCAGCCACAACTCACAGTTCGACAGAGAGAGCCCCCTGACAGTCAGCAGCACAGTATCGCGTGAACACACGCGAAGTGCTCCATTGCTCTGGGATCATCTGAGGAGATGTCATAAAGAGGGGAAAGTTTAAGCAGTACTGGTCGTGCTGCTTTCTATGCCATGTTCGTTTTCAAATGAAGAGGGGCAGTTTCTTTTTTCATGAAATTTTTTCTTTGATTAATATTTTCCAGATTCATGTGCTGCACTTTCATGAGTATTTACAACTACTGATTCATCTCAAACATGCTTATTAAAATTCACCAAAAGTTTTCCTTTCAAAATTTGTGCCAGGTAATATAGAAGTAGATGGATTCTCAGCAATAAAAGGAATTGGGACAAATGTCTATTCAGAAAGAAAAAGGCAGAGAGACAGACTGAGAAACTGGTCCTCAGAACTTCCTTCCTAATGGAGGGCTTTGTTACATTCCATGACATAAAGGAAAAGCCTAAAGGCTCCCTGTTACTTGCCATCACAAGAAATAAATTAACTTGACCTTGAGTTAGGGGACCAAGTTATCTTTAATCAATTAATTTGCAGGACATCATCCCAAGCAGAAAGTAGAAGTTCTATCAAAGAGAGGCATTCCGAAGGGCATTGTTGGCCAAACATGTAGGCAAAGATAGTCAGGAAATAGGTTCCTATAGAATGAGGTGATAACCAGAAAGGAATGTTGGTCAGGGGCATGTTGTGAGGGTATCTGACATAATTTATTCTTTGTGCAATAGGGAATCTTATTTTTTATCCAAGGCCTGTAGAACAGTAGGTAGAAGTACAGAGCGCATACCTGTTTGTTTGCTTGAGAGTTCAGCTTTTTTTCTGTGGTTCTAAACTGTGGCCTTTTTCACTATCAGTAGCATTTCAGTGCAGGAGGGTCACTTACATCGTCAGTCTAGTTAAAATATTTGTCTTTGAGAAGCTACTCTTTTCTCTTTATTTTGCATTTGCTATAGTTGATTGCTTTCAGAGCGTCTTTAGGCATTTTCCGTGCAAAGCCATGTAGGTTGAGATCAATAAGAACACAGATTTCTGAAGTTCTTGCTCTTAGTTTGATTCTAACTGCTTTGATGCACTCACTGAAAATGTTTAATGTCAAAGCACATACTGGCATTCCCACAGTTTCTCAGTGCAGTTATTAGTCAACTTTGGACAGTAAATGGCTTCATTAGTTATTCTTTTAAGTATTTTCATTATAAATATTGTATACCGAATACATTTTTTCTTCAGCTAATAAATTTGCAGTTGATAAAAGACTTGAGTTTTTGTTCACAGTTTGTGTTTGATATCTTTAAGAAGTACATTGAGGAATCACTGGACTAAATCTACATAGGAATAAACCTCAGTATTGTATGGTTTACACAATATATAATAAATTGTCCCTCTCCACTCTGCAGTTTTCTACTAGAAGCCAGGACATTCTCTTGTTATGCATGTGGCCCATTTAAAGGTAACATGTGTACAAGGGAAGACAATAGGATGTCATTTCTAAGACTGGACAGATGGATGAAAAATTCCACAAAGTATTTTGCCAAGCGCCTGGCATTATTGAATGACAGCTGATGATCAGGGTCACAAAGAAGAATCTGTATTATCACAGGTGACAGTGTGGCTAATTGAACAGGTTGCTTATTACAGAAATGGTCCGCTTCCGTTGAGATCCATTCAGGATCCAAGGGCCGCAGGAAATGAGCACACAGCACACAGTGTTTTCTTAGGGGAACTAAATGAAGGTGGGAAGAAGAGGGGAGGAAGTCTTGCTGAGGGTGTAACGACTCACAGCGGGCTTGAGATGTGCGCCGCTGTGAAGATATTCACAGCACAGTTTCAAAAGTTGCAGAGGAAATAAGCGATAACATTCCTTTAAGATACATTTTTATGCTGTTTTCTAGCTACACTCGACCACCGCTTCTTTTCGAAGTAAAAAAAAAAAAAATGCGATGGCGCTGGGCCTCATTATGATATGTATCACTGTTTCTAGATAATAATGTGCCAGTAGGCAACCTGGCTGAGTGCTTTAGGAACACAACCGTGCAGACTGTAAGTATCTGTGCCTCAATTAGAATATTCAGAGATTTCACATCTCACAGAGGGGTTTGCCAAAGGCTTCCCGAGTTGCACATGCTGCTGTTGTGGTGCCTCTCCTTTGTGCTTTATTGAATTTATGAGAAGACAAACACATCTCAGTCACCAGACTTCTTGCTGACAACACCTGTCACCCTGTCACTCTCCATCACAGACAGATACTTTAGGGCATCGTTGGAAAGGATTAGTCAGAAAATGGGAAGAAACTTATCTGCGATAATTATTCTCGTGAAAAGAATGGTACAATTGCTATATCTGAAAATAAATGTAAAGAACGACATGGAAAGTTAAGATTAAAATGTTTTGCTGTAAATACTGCTCAGTGATGTTAGAAATTATGGTGGATTTCAAATATATGTATAAAGTTAAGAAAAATTTGCATTGTTTTGATCGATAATTGAATATATGTCCTTTTCCAAAATTCCCATCTATTAGTGGACATTCTGAACATTTTCATAAGGCTAGAAGTTAAACACTTGACTCTGAAAACAAGTTTTAGAAAAGTAATTTATTTTTCAAAATGAAAACTTCAGGAATGAATCATGACTAGCAACGTAATTCTTACTAGGTAATAGATATATCTAAGAGTAATGGTTTCAAAAATTTTTTCTTAGAAAATTCTCTTCTTGGGTCATTTGTATATTGGCTGATTTTGTATTTATTAAGTGAATAATAGTCTCCATCTTGGTACAACACATTTTTACACGACTGATTGTCGTGGTCGCTTTCTCCTCCCTGAGATGCAGTACCTGATCAGCTGCATCTTTAAGAAGGAGAGGTTTGCTTGGCTCACAGTGTGTAGAAGTTTCCCTCCAGAGTTACCTGGCTCTGAGGCAGAGCGGCATGGCAAATGAACCCTGCAAAGGAGAAAATATTCGTGGCTTGACATCCAGAAAGCAGAGAAACATGGAGGGATGAAACCAATAGCAAGATCAACTTGCCAGGCCTTGCCCTGGGACCCATCTAGGCAGGCCAGACCCTGTCTACTAGCAAGACAGACATAAGCTGCCATAATCCAGCGAGTACACAAGACTCTTGGGGAACCCCTGGATATAAACCATCACACAAATATGGAAAAAATACCTTTAAAAAGTATGTCATTGTGTGCCCTTTCTCCTACTTTTCATAAATCAAACCATCACACAGTCAGGGAGTTTTAATGTGAAGATAAACACACACATCCACACAAAACTATATTGTAAACCACCAGGCTTGATTCTTGCTATTTTTCCTTCTTTATGCTGGCATAGCTTGTTTTATGTGTTACCAAGTTTTTTAAATAGGTACAACAAATGATTTGGGATTTTTATTATTTTTCCAGGTATGACAAAGCAATTCCTTATCTCCCAGTCACTAATAAAGGAATGAGAACACTGGGAATTCTTCCCTTGAAAGTATAACAGAATTTTAAAAAAATTTCTTTGTTATTTTGTTTTCTTAAAAAAGTCATTGATGACCTCCTGAAGGAAATTATCTTTAATTTAAAAGAAAATGAATCTATTATAACTTGTAAAATGTGATCTTCTTGAAATAACCACAAAGACATTAGTTTCTCATGAAACTATTCTTATTAGCTGTGATTTTATTACTTGTTATGAATATTTAAATTTTGAAGTGGTTTATATCTGTTAATTGTATAAGTATCCTACAAAACCATTCTCAGATCTCTATTATTTTAAACAAGAAAAATAAAATTTAGAGTGCATCACAAAAGTTGATGCACTAGGTTTAACATTCTTAAAATAATTATTTATTCATTTTGATGAAAAGTGACTACTAGTTTTTTATCAGTTTATGTAGTAATATTTTTCTAAAACTTGGCGTGATTATCTCTATTTGCGTATTTATATATTCACTTAAATGTGTAAAGACTTATTTCTATCTATATTTCACTGTTGGTATTTAATTTTTTGTTATTGAAAAAATTTGTGCAAAAATCATAACTGTAATAATAACAGTAAATAGCTTGTAAATTCCCTTAGATATAACACTCTCCAGTGTCACTCTATATGTTCTTCATTAACACAGCTTTTGCAAAAACCAACACCACCCTGGATATTCTGGGGAAAATGGTTTTAAGTGCTAAGTCTCAATGTCCTTAAAATGTATTGATATTCTTTATTATTGCTTAATATTATTGTTGATTTTATTGTGACAATGAAAACCATTGTCACATTATCTCATTTAAAATAGCTTTCATAAAGGTGTTGTATTAGCAGAAGAAGGAGTTTAGTGAATCAGAAATTACAGAAATCATAGAAAAAGAAATTTAAGTACTTACCTTTAAAATGTGCTTAAACCAATTCTAATATCTAGTGGGATGTGGGAATCAAATACTCTAAAGGATGTTGTTCTTTATTTAAAATGTAAATCAAATATCAAATATGCTAACTCATTTATAAGTAGAAGTTTGTAATCATATTTTCATTTCATCTGAGTATTTTTGTTCTGATTTCTGATATTTTTATTATAGATATTAGGATTATTTTTCTCCATGAATGTATTCCTGAAGCTGTGTTTCTTAAAATAATTATTTTGCCTAAGTTCTCCTAGGCACATTGTCCTAGAAAGAAATTTATCTTAAATTGCCATTTTCAGGTTCTGCCTAGAAAATATTTCAGGATTTTTCACACCTCTGCCTTTGGGAATCTGCAAAATGAGTTGAGGGATAGTGATGTTCTGGAGAGATGCAGGTGCTCCCAATGGCATTAAATTGAAACCACGTGTCCTGGAATAGTCTGTGTCTGGATGTCCCCCAAAGCCGCGTGCTTGTGTAGTGGGGCTTTGGGAAGTGATTGGATCCTGGGTTAAGCCACTGATGTCTTATGGGTAATTGTGATTGTGAGAGGTGAAGACTGGTTTGAGCATGTGAATTGTTGGCGATGGTGGCTGGGTCCATCGCTTCCCCGTCTCCATTCTCTGCCTCTCCCTCAGCTTCCAGTGCCACTCTCTGAGCTCTTTCTTGCCTCCCAGCCTCTCTGCGAGGCTGCCCGGCCTTTGAGGCAGGGACTGAAACCTCTACCGGCTGTGAGCCAAAAAACCTTTTCCTTTGAAATCGCGCATGATGGGTATTGGCTCTAAGTGACTCGAAAGCAACTTGGTAGCCACCTTGGCCCATGATTCGAGGTACCAGCAACTTACCCTCATCGTTGTGGTATTGCTGGGGAGAATGTAGAAGCCACCTGATACGGCAGAGAGTCTGTACCTGTTTGGGAATATTCCTCATCGCTTACTGAAAGCAACTTTTGTGGATTGCTTTGTAGATGATGAGATATGTTTTCTGTAAGATCCTGCAAAACATAATCTAGCAAAGTAAAGAGTCAGCATATTTATAGTCTTCTGTATGACATAAACTCTTAGGGGTATCAAACTCTGCATTAATTTCAACTTTCACACTAATATTTTCACTTAGAAAAGTGATCAATGATTGGAAAGTGATGAAATAGTGAACTATAGAAGTAACTATTATTATCACAGTCATGATGGTTTTTGTTTGCTTTAGGATACTTTATTTTGATGCACTTATTGCAATGTGACAACTGTTGTTACTTATTGTGCAAAGGGCTAGTACAATTTGTTCAGCACTTGATACAAAATGAACGTAACATACAGACTCTAATTATAGCAAAGCATTTTAATTGCCTCATGGTATGAATATCTAAAGAAGGCTTAATTTTTATTTGAGTTTTCTTCAGTAATTTAGATCAGAATATAAGGTCACACATTCATTCAGTGTTCAGCAGAGAGCATGTCAGGGTACTGATGTTCCAAATCAGATTTTAAGCGATTGAGGGTAAGAAATATGCTGCACATCAACTTGAATGAAAAGGTTGAAAATACAGGAAAAAAAGTTATTACATTTAGTTTACATTTACTATGAAAATGTATTTATGGTCAGGCAAATAGCAATTTAATTTCTTATTATTTTTATTTAGATATTAATTTTAAGTCTACCAGTAAAAGTAAACTTCATATGAAATGATTTTGTCTGAGTAGAAAGTGCAAAGATCAGCACATTATTGTGTTTGTGTGTGTGCGTGCATTTGTGTGTGTATGTGTTTCTATAATTGCCAGAATAAGAGGTAGAAAAATGATAAGATCATCAGAGAAAGAAAATTAAGTTGAAAATATAAACATTTGGAGGAAAATTAAGTACACAGTAAATAGGGATAAGTTAGTGATTATATTAAACTAAATAAAAGAATTAAAACAATTCCAATTGTGAAATCTATTTTTCTAAAGATGAATTTTTCCCCAAAACTATAGACAGCAGAGTTGAATTTCACGGGATAATCCTTTGACAGATGGTTGAAGGGAAACACATGCATCTGCCAGTGATTTTTATGAACTCTAACACTTTATTAAAAATTCAAAGATATGTTTCATAAGCTCAAAATGAAAAATTGACAGTTATGCATACTCCAGTAGTTTTTGGAACTGGCTTTGAAATTCTTCTTCAAAGTGGGCAGTAGATCTTTGCCATGAAAGTAACTGCTATTGCCTATAAAAGTACATAGGACTGTCACTGTCCTTATAATTGGTTTTAAATATTTTTTAGAGTCTACTCAACCTAGATGTCTGAAAGCATCAGGCAGAAGTTCTTCCAGTTACTTCCATTGGTATAAAGGAACGAACTGTTGTGACAGAAACATCTTCTGAGGACTGTGATCAAATTTGGGCCGCAGAAAGGAGGAAAGACTATGAAATCATACGCTTTTACTCTGAGTACCAACTTCCTAAATGGAAGGTCAACTGAACCAGTTCATGGCTTCTTAACTATGGTGCAGTAGTAGAGCCTTGTAAGCAAAAAATCAAAATAACCCCAAAGTATGTGATCTTCTGTATATTAGAGTAGAGATGCTCTGCATGAATTCCCAATTCCTGTTCCAACTTTATCCTACTGCTTCTGCCTTCTGTCTCTTAGAGTGTGAGCTGTTCTCCCCGCCACTAGTCCCGCACTGGCCCTTTCCATCTGGATAGATCCCACTACTTGTGTGACTCAGTTTACGTAGCTCCTGCAGGAGCTCTCTCACGCCCCCGTCTCCCGAGTCAGGCTGGGAGCTATCTCGTTTGCTACTTTGGCCTCCTGCCCTGTGCTGTATGTTGAAAATAGCTTCCTTTTCTCTTTCTTTCCTGTGTGATCCTGGGTGTAGTCAGACATTCAGCACATTGTACTGTTAGTCTTTCTGGATAGAAATAGATTAAGTTGGATCATATGACCTCCTCCTTGTGTTTTACAAATCACAGCAGAAATATACTTAAAGATGCATTTGTACTTTATATAAAAATATATGTAAAAGAGCGAAAGAAGAGTGTAAAGAGAGACTTTGAAAAATATTTTTTTCTAATAGGTAAATATGGCTACCAAGAGCAAGTCTAAATTATATGGGTCTTTATAATTATTAATTATACATAGTCTTCCTCTACCAAACCAAGCATTGTGTCTATAGCACTATATAGTGACCTCATAATAAAGAGAAGGATTCTTTTCCCGTCTCCAATTATCTGTAATCTATAGAGGTCTGGCATCTTCCAAAAGTCCACACAGCAGCATCTGCCTTTCTGCATATAAATCAGAATTTTTTTTTTCCTTTTAAAAGACAGGCAGAATATGGATCATCTAGTTATAAGATAATATGCTCCAACTGCCCAGTCTTAACCTCTCCCTTTAAACAAGGGGAAGGTTATGAGAAAATAGAGCGGATGTAGGAGGACGATAAGGTACATGTCTTGTAGCGGTTGAGAAAGCTTCCGCTGCCTCAATCTTTTATATCTTTACTGCTGGAGCCACAGTTTCTGCTGGAGATATTAGACTTTGTAGGAGAAAACGGGCACTCCATGTGGAAAGCCATTTTTAGTCAAACGAAGTAATCTTGAATGCACTAGTGGATAAGACCGGGACAGTTCATTCTACCCAGTTCAACTCAGGGACACACAGTCCAAAATGTTTAGCAACAGAATGCAAACTGATAAGCCATTTAATTAATTGTTAGGAAGAAGGCAATCAAAAATTTCCATGGGTATTTATATTCTCTAAGTTAAACTACTCATGAGGCATGAAAGTCTATTCTACTGAAATGCTGCGATACTTTTAATGGAAGTAACAGCTTCTTAATTATCAAAAAATAGCACGTGTTGTTTTATTTTTTTGCCATGGCTGTGGAAGTTGATTCCTGTTTCAACAGGAGTAAAAAAAAATACTACTACTAGACACATCCAGTGCACATTAGGTTTTGGAAAACGTGTTTTGTATCCTGAGTCACATCTGTTAGTAGTATTGAATAAGATTTTTAAAAATGCTCAGTGGAAAATGGACATACAGTAAGAGCTTAATAAGAAGAGTTAATTATAAAACAAAATTACAAAGTCAATCTTTTTATTAAAGAGAATAAGAAGAAAGAGAACAATAGCAAAATACCAACAGCATAGAAACAAAACAAAGCAAAAACAATAAAGGTGATACAGTGCTTTGTCCAAAATAGGAAAACTGACCAACACACTCAGCCTTTCAGTTATTTGTTTGTTGCATTTTTATTTTTTTGAGACAGGGTCAAGTTCAGTTCAGGTGGGCCTTGAACTCGCTGTGTAGCCCAGGCTGTGTGGAACTCAGGGAGATCTTTCTGCCTCTATCTCCTCTTACAGGTACATGCCACGTGTTTAGAAACTACAAACTTACTTGTGTCTCCATGCACCAAAATGACTGAAATACTCAAGAATACATTTATTTCTGTATTATATAGTTTTATTGCTATCTCTAAGAATTGTGTTACAACTCAAACACTTTTCAGGATTTAAATATTACAAAGTTTAGAAATGGAATTAAAAATGGAATGTAAGGTATTCATCCATGTGATCTTTTTGAAGAAAAAGCAGGATTGTTTACTGAATCTTTTCAGTATATTTCAACCTTGTATTTGGACTTCAATAAACTTTAGTTATCTAAGAATTCATCAGCTCCACTGACCCCAAAATCAGGCTTTCTTGGAATTCTGTTTTATTTTATTTTCCCTTTAGATTTCATCTTCATGTCAGCAATTTTTCTTTCTGTTGACATGGTTGAGGTTATATGAGAGATGCATTTTCACATTCCAGATGGATGACTGTATTTTGTGGTATCATTTCAAGGGCTCAGTTACTTGGACACTAAAAATAAGGTCTAATTTTAGTTTTCTTTTTAAATTTTCAACCTAAACCTTATTCATTAAAGACATTATAACAGCAAATCAGTGATAACCCTACATTCCAGCTAGTAGCTTGATGGCTTTGTCAGCACGACGGGTATTATAAATCTCTTGCTGGTCCTCTGAGATTGCTTTTGAAGGCTGTCAGCTAAATGCACGAAACCATTTTGTTTGCTGCATGGAATTCCTGCAAGTGCAGACGGTGCTCTGGCAGCACAGTGTGTGCTGGCATTGGCTTTTTCTCCTGGGTGCAATGTTTTGAGCATTGCTGCCATTGAAATTCTTGAAATAGAATGGATCAGTTCCAGGTGGCATGATTGGTACAGGCAGTACAAGTTTATTAGCCAGACTAGGATTTGCCCTTGGTCCTGAAAGAACTATTACTCAAGTCTTAAACAATTGTTACTATTGTGTGAGAGCATGAGGTCCACAACATCCATTTTATGCTGATAGCCCTGCAATAACAAGGCACAGAACACAGTTGCATGCATGAAGAATACATGATTCCAACTTTCCAGGTAGAGGTTGCTACCAAAATAAAACAAAGCCAACTACAGATATTATTACAATTGTGTTCATATTTAAGCCATTTAATTGTATGATTCATACACATTTGACATATTCCTATTATATGAAAACAAACCTCCTGCCAATGTTTAAAATATACACATATATATTGATATGCTTTCTTTTGGCACAAGATGGCACTTTAACTACAGGGATCCAGTGAAATCTCAGGGAAGTTTCTCATTGCTAATGAAAACTGAAAGCAGAAACTAGATCTAGAAATAGGCAAAGAAAAGCAGACAGCAGGTTTGCAACAGGGAGAGTGTTTCTGTCAGAAAGTGAGAAAGGAGGAGGTTTTGGGAGCGAGTGGGAAATTGCTATCATAACCTTTTGTTAAATGAGTTGAGAAATTAAAGGTAAATTAATGTCATTTTATAAGTGAAAAATAACATTTCTAGAAATATGTTTTTTCAAAAACTCTCATAATTCTTCATCAATATTATGCTCTTGAATCACATCTAAGATACTTTTCTTTGAACAAAACCCCCTATTACATGGTTTCTATGTTCCTAGAGTCTAACTATTGAGATTCTGATCCTGTTGATGCTGTGTGTGTGCGCGCGTTTACTCTTTTTTTTAAAAAAAAAAAGTGAAAATTCTAGTGGCTAGTTAATTCCTTTGGGATTGACTCTCTCATTTACATGCATCATAATGTCTCTGTGTCAGAGCACCTTGTCACCGGGGTACCTCCACTGCCCCGTGTCGTTCGGACATGGGCTCAGCGGGCGCAGAGTGCTGCTGAGTTTGGGCTGTTCCTGGCTTGCTAGTCGCACCCGCCCTTCGCACTTTCACACTTAGCTGAAGGTGTTGTGATCTTACCACCCTGTGTTGTGCCTTCTACTGAATGATTTCAAGTGTAATATTTAGAATCTTTGGGACAAGTATGTTTTATTCCTATGCCTAGAAATAGCCATTACTGCTAAATAATTATAAAAGAGGTGGCAGGACAAAAAGAAAGGTCACATATTACCGCATATTTATACATTTAAAAATGCATGTATGTGTTTTTAATGAGCACATAAGACAAGTATGCAAAGCCGTAGGCTAGAATTATTTTAGGACATATGGCAATCACAGCGTCTTTCATTTATGTAGTAAGTAAAGGTTAGAGTATTTTCATATGTATATTTATCTAATACACTATATTATGTCTGTTCTTGGTACATGGAAAATTTACCTCTGTTTTGCTCATTTATGAAATAGTTACAGAATTTCTTTTCTATTTACATTAGAGGTGTTTTTTTTCCTGTCTTTTTAAACTTTCCACCTATACATCTTTCTCCTTAATTTCAAGAATTTAATTTAATTTAATTAATTTAGGCAGAAAGGCGCTCCTGTGATGAATAGAGAGGCCAGATTTGGGTGTTACACTGAGTAAGGCCAACATTAGCCCCATGTCACAGAATAATGTCGCCGCAGACCGATGCTCCTCATGGGTCACTTGGGGATGAGATCGCAGAGTTGCCCAGGAAGTCCGATCCCCTCAACCCCCTGCTTGCTGCTGCTTCCCCTGACATCTGCAGGTGAGGAAGTGGAATTGGAAGACACATATCCTATGGTGGGATCCTTGCTACAGGTCCGTTTAGGAACTGAAACATTTTAGTCTTAGGAAAGTGGACACACAACATGAGAGCTTAATATGCAGAGATGGTTTAAGAGGTTTGGAGCAAATGAGAACTAAGGGCCCCTAAAACATAGTTTCATTATTATTTTGCTTCAGAAATAGAACACACAAATTGAAACTCTGAAATTTTGAGAGTCAGTTCTTATAAAAAACACTAGACTAGCACGGAAATTGCTAGTACACTCAAAATTATATTTAAAATGTCTGCACTGTTAAGATCATTTGGGAAATCTCTGCACTAAGCTTATTCCTATATATTATAAATACCCATTTTAAAAGTATGAAAATTCAGTTTAATTTTAATAGAAATGTGCTCATTAGCATCTACAAGGCTAGAAGACTTATGAGCAGAAGATAAAATTAGTTGGCTCTAATACCAGCAAAAATTAATAATAATAAAGCTATCTTCATGCCAAAATGTGGAACTTGGCAATTCTGAAGGAAATTTGATTTTCAGAAAATAATTATTGAATCTACTAATAATAGCATTACTAATAACAGTAGATTTTACATAGAGAGAGCACAAATAGCATGGAATCCTATGGATTTCTGTTTCAAACACTCTCCAGAAATATACAACATACTTAAAATCACATTTCAACCCTAAACAGCTTTGGGGTTCTCTAATAAATTTTTATACCCCATACAAGGATAGCCATTAATGTCTTTCCTTCCCTGTGGGTTTTGTGAAGTACTGTGTATTTTTGTGGCAAGAATTCAGTTCTTTCTTCCTAGCTGCATGTGGATCTCCACTCTGTGTCCCAGGGTAACTTTTTATGGATGCCATCAGGAGCAGTCTGAGAGGTGCTTCTTTGATAATATTAGCCAACGTATTTTCCTTCAAATCATAAAATCCCATGGAATGTATAACTTTTGTAGAATGCAGTAACTTTTGTACTCATACCTGTGGTTATGTCTTAAACATTGGAATTTTATCAGTAGCAACAACTCAATGAAATAACAGATTTAAAAAGTCATACATCTTAATTGATAAAGTTAGAGAAGATGTGAAGCAACTGAATAGGAACAAGAGACTTGTAGGTCAGAACCAGGGTCTCAGTGCTGTCAGAAGTCTTTCACACTGTCTTCATTTACATTAATTTTGTAAACAGATTTTATCTCCTTGGTAGCAGAAATGATACTTAGAAGATCCAGCTTCCTATCCCTCAAAAAACTCTTCAGAGAATGGAAGACGTATCTTCTCCTATAAAAAGTATGAACAATGCCAGAAAACAATATGATTGGGCACATTTTTCATTAGCCTACAAGTAGGCTAATAAGAACGTACTATCACTGCAGGACATTATCATTCTGCACCTGTATCAAGTGACTATTTCTAAAGCCTGAGAAAGGTATTACTATGATTGTCAACCACACTAGGTCAACAAGAAATGGCAGAAATCTAACCAGACAAGGGCATTAGAATGCTAGAATGCAAACAGAAGGCGATCACAGAATTACCTAAAATTCTGCCCTACTACTTGCTGTCATTTTATTTACTTGCCATTTACAAGTCTGATGTGCTTTTTCTTACATACAAACACCCAATGCCTCTGGCAAATCCCAAGTTTTATCAATCTGAGACAACAGATATAATAGAGACTGTGCATATTCTGGGGGTGTTCAAGTAGTTTAAACTATTTTAGTAATATTTTTAGGGAGGAGTTTATAAAGTGCAGAGAAACCATGTGGTTGATAATGATAGAATACCCGCTATATGACAGAGAATATCGGAAGTGAGGAAAATTACTCACATTTCTTCATTTTGTGTTTTTCATTCTTAAATATCCATAAATTTAAGGTCAATTTGTGAATAACAATTTTATATTCCTTTTCCTTCTTCATTACGCTCTCTGAGCACATTCTCATAGATCATATCCTAAGAAAATGAAGAAAATTTGAGGTTTTAGTACCTATTCTAACATGTAGCTCCTTATTCCCGCCCTATGTGAGACTGGCTAAATGAACCAATGAGTAATATTAAGATCCAAAAGGAAGTTTAAAAATAAAACATTAAAAGTAACCATAAAGCACCGTGTCCTACTTCCTTTCCTATAATAGCCTTAGTGAGTTCTTATGAATGTGACTTAGTGTCCTATGGAAATGGACATAGTGGTCATAAAGTTCCTTAAAAAATATGTTAAGTGGTCAGTTTATTAATTGTTATTTTCATATTTTAGTGCCCTTGCTGCAGAAAGCAGCCTTATAAATTTAGAGACCAGGACACCGAACACTCCTCTCCTGAGGGCACTTTGCCCTGCATTTGCTGTTGCTTCCTAGCCGCACACACAGCCCCACTGAGCGCGAACTGGAGCTCACTGCCTGTGCATTCACTAGCTTGCTAGTTTCCATGTCAGACTCTGAATTTGCAGAAAGCAGATGTTATTTGCAGGTAGATTTATAGACATTTAATTCAACCACATGAACCTGCCATTATTTAAACATGTGGCTCAAATTTGTGTTTTTAAAAAATATTTGGATACGTAATATCTGTACATATGTATGAAGCACAGTGTGATATTTTGATCTATGTATATAGTGGGTCACTTAGTGGCTTTTGTACTGCAAGCTGCTATTTATTAGCTGATAATAATATCATTTTAATAGATTGGAAGTAGGATTAACAACAGAGTAGAAAATATCAGAGGGCTTATCATTTTGTTAAAATAGATATTGCTTTTTACTTTTTTTTTGGCATCAGGAATCGAACTCAGCACCTCACACTTGCTAGGCAGGTGCTGTGCCACTGAGCTAAATCTCCAGCCCAAAATAGATACAGTTTTGTGAAATTTCTTTCAGTAACATCTGCAAATACGATACCAATTAAGATACTGATTTGGATGCTTTAACAGAGATCAAATAGTAGAACTTTAGTCAAAATAAATTCCCTTCCTGTGCACATCTGGCCTGGAGGGCTGTGCAGAGCTGCAGACAGGTCTGTGCCGCGTGTCCATGCACAGACCTCGGCGTGCTCACTTTCTGTTTCCTGGGCACTGCCCTCATCTACTGATTGAGAATGGCTCGTGAACACCACACGTGTATTCCACTAGGCCTAGAGCGTATAACTTAGAACATTGCTTCTGAGCCTCTGAGAACAGTTATAAATGAAAATCCACTGGGTCTGTCGTGAGTGGTTCTGCTCAGCTCATGGCCAGGGAGCAAAAATGAAGGCAACCTTTTTCAACTGATCCTAAATACTAAGAGATTATAAAATGACCACCAAACTTCATTTGGGACTTCAGTGTAGTTTACATTGAAAAATAATGGTCTTTTAGAAAGTTAAAAGCAAGATATTGTGCCTTATTCATCAGTGAAGTCCTACCACTTCATATAATATCTATACCTTTGTAATTTTCTGTATATATTTTATTAATAAGTTCACACATTTTTATTTATACAGAAGTCATGAACATACTCAGAGTTAACTGCAGTGAATATTTTTCTATGTTTTTGTATTTTGGTGAAGCTCATAGAGATGAATTCAAGGATTTTACTCAGGGTTCAACATATAGATAATTTTGGATATTGTATGTGAAAGTTCCAGGCTGTTAGAAGAAAAATAACGTGAATATGTTACATTATTTATAATTTGCATACACTGATACTCATTAATTAGAGATCCTTGCCCAGCTTGCCTTGTCTTCCCTGCCCTCCCCTGCCCTTCTCTCCCCTTCCATTCCTATCCCTCTCCCCTCTCCCCTTCCCTCCGTTTTCTTCTTGCCTTGCCTTGCCTTTTCTCTCTTGGGGACTAAACCCGGGATCTTTTCACTGAGGTATCCTTTCAATGTTATTTTATTTTTAGACAAAATCTCACGAAGTTGTGAAGTTGCTCAGGTTTGGCTTGAACTTGCAATTATCCTGCTTCAACCGTGTAGAATTCTGAGATTATAGACCTCTGCCACTGTGCTGGCGTTACTGGTATACTTTAACTGGGTAAGCTTTAAGACCTATGAAATTATTTCATAAAACTGACTTCTCCTTCTTTACATATATTTGAAATCTCCTTTATTTTGTCTGATACTCATTTGTTGTAAAGGTAATAGTCTCATAACAACACTGCATTTGTCGCATTTATTCTGGATCCAGGCTAAATCTTCCATTCTAAAGTATTTTATGGAAAAGAGTGCTCATGAAAGTTTCACAGCAGTATTTATTTTTAATTGTATTTTGTAATTTATAGAAGAGGTCTCTGCACATTATTTGACTTCATCCTCCACAATAATTCCCTGTTCATTAGATAACTAGAGCATAACAGTTCTTAACTGTTTTATTTACTAATGTAAAAATTTGTTCAAAGCCATGGTTAGAAGCTTGTCCTTTAGGGGAGGTTCTCAAAGTCTGATGTCTGTACAGGTTTCAAACTCTGCACGAAATTTGTGTGAATTGCTCTCAAACATATCAGCATTCTCTCGGGAGAGTGCAGAAACAGGTTATTCAGCCTGCTGAAGATGATACACTGTGCCATGCCATTTGTTATCAGTTACTGGATTAAAAATATCTCAGTGCTCACTGGCTCAAAATAACAGCCTTTTATATTACCTTGTACACCTCATGGGCTGGGAATGTGGGAGCACCCTGCTGCTGATACTTCTCTGAGTGGCAGGGTAGTTTTGCTCCAGTGCCTGGAATCTTGGTGGGGACAGAGAAGGATGGCCCTGAAGACCTCTCCATCAAGGTCACCCAACATTTTTTATCCCAGCTTAAAGTTCCAAATGATCAAAACAAAAGCTGTCATTCTTCATAAAATTTGAGCCAAGAGCTTCCCATCATTATTTTGATTGTACACTTTAGTCAAAGAAATCAGCCTAGACTTAAACAAAAAAGATCCAACAGCCAGATCTCAATGGAGTTTCAGCATGTGTGATCATGTTAAACTCACCGCGATTGCACACAGATGATTATATGACTTAATTTCTGCTTAATGTGGGTGAAATCTTGGTGACTTGTTCTACCTCTTCAGCCATTGAGCTACAGAGTGAAACTTGATGATCTGGGACTTTTCTGGCATATTCTGGTAAAGAACTAGGTGTAACAACATAAACTGGCTGGGAAATTCCCCTGGACAGTTGTTAAAATAAATCTTGCAGACAGCCTACTGCTCTTCATCTACCACACAGTTTCTACCCTGCACTCTATGCCAATCCTGCTGTGAAAACATGATCAGAACAATTCTGTGTTTTGTTTCTCATGGCTGAAAAGTGAAAGATTTATCAAAGATCAGGTAGAGTGGACCTCTCGCATCGAGATGTTCTCTCCCCAGCACCTGAGGTATTGGTTTCACAAATGACCTCTTTGAAGCTCCAAAATCAATGATATAAATGATGGATATAATTTAAATGTGTAAAAAAAGTGGAGTGTAGGGATTTAAAATACATAAGAATGAAAACTCCAGGTGAAAAAATGGTGGAACTTAAATTCTGTGGTTTTTGAGGCAAGCATTTGTACAGAAAATTTTCCTGAAATAACAGTTTTAGAAAGGAAGACAAATTTTATTTATTTTATATGTTTAATTCAGAGATTCTTTGGCTGTAGTCTGATACAAAATATCTTGAATTGGTTTAAACATTTGAATGCTCCAAATTTCACTTTGATAAATGAGGATATGACCTTCAGTTCTCCTTTAATTTAGGAGTCTCAAAAATTAAATACATTTGGGACTGGGGATATAGCTCAGTGGAATAAGTGCTTGCCTGGCAAGCACAAGGTCCTGAGTTTGATCCCTAGTACTGAAAAAAAAAATTAAATACATTTGAACATTATTTAAATGTTAATGACATTGATCGCTCATTAAATATCATATAGTTCATTTCTAATATTGACTTGCTGTATAATTTGTTTAGTATTTGTTGAGCACTATGTGCAAGAGTTTGTAAAATTAGATTGAAATTACAAATTGAGAATGATTATAAAAATCACACAGCCCATCATTTTCTCTGTCTTTAAATTTCTCCCTTTTCATTTTTGTAGCAGAATGAGAATTTAGAAGAATCATTTGCCCTTCCTCGGGAAGTCTCCTATTCATTAGACAAATGGAGACATCATGGCTGATACCTAAGACTGTGTGATGCTCACTCTCCTAATGTGCCAAAATGCCATCGTGTAATGTCTGCTGGCTTCAAAAATAATCACTGCCATGTCCGAACAAGTGGAGAAATGCTTACCCCTGCTGTACTTCCAGCTCCTTTCCCTGTTTGCTGTCCAGAAGCTCTGCCTGAGGTTGAAACAGTCAATGGTCTCAGTCAGATACGTCTAAATGCATTCCTTGCTGTGAAACAGGATGGAACGTAGACGCTTCTCATGGTCTGAATTTCCTCGCAACATTATTAACTTTTCCAACTTTTCCCCCAAAGGCCATGATAGAAAGTAAACAAAAAGTGAAGCACATCTTTTGGCAGGCAGTATACTCTAGACTTCAGTTTTCACCTTTTTCACTGAGTCTGAAAGAATCTAGGACAATGCAGCTTTTTTTTCCCCAAAGTTTTCCTTGATGTTGCATCTTAGTTTTATTCTCTCACTTTGTACTGCAGTATTCTGCTTTGTGATTCATGTACCACTCTTAACGGTATTTTTATCTCCTCTGTGTTCTAAATTCTTGGAGGCCACTGAGTTATTATTGTACATCAGTTTTTGGTAGCTGGTTATCTGGAAAGCAGAGGCATAAAAATGGCATTTTTAAAGACTCTTACTATACTTTTAAAATGAATGATTTCAGAGCTACAACTGTGAAAACAAAATAATTCAAAAATATATTTTAATATGCATCCTATATGTATTACAATTAAGATAACATAGTTTAAGTATTAAAATTGTTAAAATTTCTGAATATCTGTAAAGTTTAATAACAATGTAATATAATGATACATATTTGATGCTTCAAAAGATGAAGTTGAATTATTAGATATTTGGAAACTATAGAGTATCTACTCTGATTTTTATGACTCCTAGGAAGAGAAAAGAAGGCAGAATTGTAAATTACAATTATTTGAAATTTTAAACCCAGCGAATACAAGTATCAGTTTCAACATGGCCATTGCTATGGTTGGGTCTGGATGTCCCTCCAAAGCCTCCTGTAGTCACGCAGCAGGATTCTAGAGTTAATGACTGATCCTTTATCCCATGCTGGGACTACGGCGTGAGAGCTACACCCGCCCCGGGGCAGGTAGTTTGCCTATAATGTAGGGAGGGGAAGAGCTTTGCTCTCTGTGTCTCCTCCCTTCCTACTTTCGTTGCTTGCTATCTTCCACCATCACGGATGGCCGCCCTCTGCCATGGGCCACCCTGCTTGGAGCCAGCTCTCTAGGGACTGAAACCTCCACAGACTGTGAGCTAAAGGAAACTGTCCTTCCTTAATTCTGGGCATCAGGTATTTTGTCTCAGCAATGAGAGAAAGGTAATCAAGACAGCCATATACCACTGCGTCAAGAAAATGCTGGCGATAGGAGACGAATAGGGAGGAAAAGGATTAGGGAGGAAAGAAAGTTTAATAAAA